>PITA01001506.1:166539-192235 GCA_004023965.1 Spilogale gracilis | reverse complement strand
AAAAAAAAAAAAAAAAAAAAAAAAAAAAAAAAAAAAAAAAAAAAAAAAAAAAAAAAAAAAAAAAGAAGTTACTATGTAACTTCTACTGTAGTCATAAGCTGCCCTAGATTCAAGAAGGAAATAGCGACCTCACTTCTTAGTAGGGGCAGTATATAAGTCATATTTTAAGAAAAGTATGTGGAATAAGTGATATTATTGTGGCCATTTTGAAAAAATACAAATTGCCACACTCCTACAATAGGATTTACAGAGGTATAGCTGTGTGCCATATTATCTATTCTCAACTTGGTATCATCTCTGCTCCTACCTGCATGCTCTTATGCGTGGCAGAGGAAGAGTCTGAAATGACAGTTATCAGAATCCCTTCCCCCATATCTTTTGCTTAAATTCTCCCATCAAGTGTAGTTGCAGGGGATTGGGAAAAAAAGAGAAGGCATTATCAAGCAGCAGCTGCTCACCATAGCTAAGATTAGCAGCATCTTCAGCTTGTTAAAATTTTCCTGAGAAAAATCCACCACAGCACCAGAGACCATGAATGAGGGCCCTTGACCAATGGGGAATGGTTATTATGCTCCTTTCAGATGAAATTTATAATTCATAATTATAAATTTATAATTATGTTTTCTTAGAAAAACAAGACCAAGTTCTTGAATAGGACATACTTAATGTCATTTAACCAGTAATCTAGGGCACAGATTAATCTGGGGATGATTTAAGTATTTTAAATATTGAGGCTCTTCAGCAAGGAACATTTTCTTCTTTGTCTCCTCACCAAAATTCTACAGTCATTTTTTTACATAAGTCTTGGCCATTTTTGCTAAATTTAGTCTTAGTTGTTGAAATTATTATGAATAGATTAAATTTTTCCCATTATATTTTTAATCATTTATTATTCTTGCATGGTAAATTATTAAAGATTAAACTCAGCAAGAGAAGAAAATCCAGAGATATCTGCCAGTTTCCCTGTGTATGTGTGCTCTCTCCCATCTCTACCCAGTGACAGAAACTACAGTATACTTTACTGCTCAACTTTGGAAAGTGGGGTCTTCCAGGAATACATTAAATTAAAAGTTAATACAAAATGAAAAATAAGGTAATTATATTCCAAGTGCAAAGGTAATATTTGAGTGTTACTAGTAAACAGTATAATTAACTGTAAAAGAAATTCCAAGAAGAAATTAAGTACTGAGTAAAATATAGTCTTACTTTTTCACACCTGAACTTCATTCATCTCAACTAAATTTCCTTAATTTATCCACTGAATATAGTCAAAAGCCCTGTATTCATTCACACACACACACTAAACTTTTTGTCATATAATAAGCATCTTTTGGAAGGAATACCTAACCCTGGAAGTTTACATTTAAAACATCACTAGCTCTTTATCAGGCTAATCCCAGATTGGGCATAATTGTATGCCTCACCAGTGAAGCTTTTAAAAAATGCAGATGACAAAATCCCACAATGAAGTCTCTGAGATTGCTCTATCTTTAATAATCCCTATATATAGCCAGACATAAAAACCGTGGACTCTCAATCTCCAGAGAAATTATAAATACTCTCTTAATCACAATACTCATGGTTTATTAAAAATAGTCATCACCGAGCAATTGCAAAAATCCAAGCATTGTGTTAAGTATATTTCAGTTAGGTAAATTTAGTTGTTTAATTTTCTACTATTTTAGAGTCCTCACCACCCATCTAATACTATAGAGCCTAGATAAAGGGCAACTTGCTATAGTGTCAGTGCTGGCTTGATGGTAGGGAATGACAACCCCCAGTAAGCTTTTCAAAAACACAAATACTCACCAGTGTTTTGGTTTCTTGACATTTTCATGGAGGAAGTTTCCTCCTGGCCCCGCTGAGGAATCTAGTCAGTGAGTGGGTACTCTCTTCTCACAAAGTAAACTCAATCTAATTGTTTCCTTCACCAAGCCTTCTAATCCCTCTCTTAATACTCTTCCAAGGTAGTTCTAACCCTACCTGATTAACTACAATCATTGTGTCCGACCTTCAAGGAGCCATCCTAACAACACATTAGGCTCAACTCCAAATGTTCTTGCCAGGACCCTGAGTCACAGGAGAATGCTTACCATACATCCCTCCCTACCCAGCCTTATATTCTTTCCTCTTAGTTCCAATTCCCTTAACATCCTCTCCCATGTTTGTTACCCCAGTTCCAGCTGGTTCATAATAGCCAGAGCTTTCAGTCCTTTGGGTGAGTGTATTATTTCTTCCTGGGCTGAGCCATTTTCTGATCCTAATTAATGATCTTTAGTCAGTGAAGGAAGGAGGGACAATTTTGATAAAATAAGCATCATTTGTAAGGGAGCCACTACAGCTGGGGTAGTTTTGGTCTCCAGGCAACCAAGAAGTTCACTTCTAGAAAGGCAAAGGAAACTGCTTCTCCTAACCTGGAGGCCTTGGTGAATATGGGGACTGTCAAGTTATATTTGTGTGCAGCCAGTTGCTACAGAAATAGCCATAGCAAAAAGGCAGGCTGGGAAGTTGCAGGGCAGAGTATAATAAGTATCTGACAAACTGATGAAGCATTTAAGGTAGGTTTTGGTTGTGAAGTAACCTGTCAGTCCATTACTAAGGATTTAATGAAAGAAAGCAGCCAACAGTGAGTGGCAATAAACACAATCAAGTGTGAAAGAACAGGCAGGCCCCAGTGGTGAATTGGCTGCTTATGAAAGTGAAAGGGCAGAGCAAATAGCAGAAAGCAAAAAAAACATTCCTTGTTCAAAATAGTAACAGACTATTTTTTCGTTAGGACTCATTCAGAGAGCAGATCTGAATTAGTAAATTATTAGCTAAAACATCATCATGGAACAGTTCCTCTGATAAACTTGACATTAAAAGATTAAGAAGTTGTACAAAAAATACGTATTTGGGGGTCCTGAAATAGCTCTGACTTGCTCAACAATTTCAAAACTAGGTTAAAAGAGAAAGAAAAGGGAAAAAAATGCCTCTTTAGAAAAACAGATTTACAACCTGCACATCTTGATTTTGACTTATGTATTCCTAATTAAAATGACCCAAATGCATAAATAGTGCCTATAACTTATTTTTAAAAAATAATAATCAAAATAAGAGGAAAGAGGTAGGTTCTGGTAGGGTGGCATAGCACCTTATGGCCATCCCTCCCTCTGATTAAAATGAAAAATTCTGAATAAAACATAAAAACCAGCAATTAATTACCTGGATAAAAATTCAACAAATAAACAGAAGAAGAAAGATTATGCAGGAGAGTGAAAAAAGAGACGCAAAAGGTAAATAATCAATGTTATTTTTTTTTTCCTCTTCCAACTTTACCTCAAGGAAAGATCTCAGTGCAGAGCAATCTGTTATTGTGAATTTAAAAAAACAAACTGATAGGGGTGTCTGGGTGGCTCAGTTGGTTAAGCGACTGCCTTCGGCTCAGGTCATGATCTCGGAGACCCGGGATCAGGTCCCACATCGGGCTTCCGGCTAGGCGGGAAACCTACTTCTCCCTCTCTCACTCCCCCTGCTTCCCTCTCGGGCTGTGTTTCTCTCTGTCAAATAAATAAAATCTTAAAAAAAAAAAAACTGATATAAAAGTCATCTTTTTTGGCCAGAAAAATCAGGAAAAGAGCCCCTCCTAGACAAATAGTTTGGAGGCAGGGAGTCTGAAGGAGAGAAAACTCCAGGAGACTCCCTAATTCGGCATATGAATCCATGTAAGGTTCAGTTTAACTCCTCAATGATACACATTCATAAGATGGACCCAAACCAACATAGCAAAGACTTGAAAACTTAAGTGAAATTTGAATGCTTGCCCACAGAAGAAATAAACAGACCTTACTGAGTGAGTCTGGTCAGGTTGATTGCCTGCTAATATGAAAATAATATTTTCTTTCTTTTTTATTTTTAAGATTTTATTTATTTGACAGAGAGAAACACAGCCAGAGAGGGAACACAAGCAGGGGGAGTAAGAGAGGGAGAAGCAGGCTTCCCACCTAGCAGGGAGCCCGATGTGGACTCAATCCCGGGTCTCCGGGATCATGACCTGAGCAGAAGGCAGTCGCTTAACCAAATGAGCCACCTAGGCGCCCCTGAAAATAATATTTTCTAGAAGACCAAAGCAGGATTCAGAGTCTGCAATAAAATATTCACAATGTACAGAATGCAACCCCAAATCACTCAACATAAAAATAAACAAAAAAAATGTCAAAAGGAAGATCTCAAGGGAAAAGATAATCAAGAGATAACAACTCTGAGATGGCCCAGATGTTAGATCAAAGTCTTTTAAAGTATCTGTTATAACTGAGTTCCATGAGATAAAGGAAAAATACTTCAATGAAATAAAAAATAATTCTTAGCAGAATAGTAGGCATTATAAAGATAACAGATGGACATTAGTCCAAAATGGTTGTATAGAAAGCTGCTGAGGTCACTTCTTCTCCTGGACATACCAAATCAATAGCTACATAGGGAACAACTGCCCCTGAAAGAAATCCAGAAGCTAAGAGACTCCCACACTTTGGGCAAATGAAAAAATACTCATATTGATATGGGTAGGAAAGCCTGAAACATACTCACATCATAAATCCCACCCCTGGCACAGTGACACACAATTATAGTGGGAACACAGAATTCCCATGTTCTCCCTGAGGAGCAAATGATTTTGATCCAATATCTAGTGCTGCAACTTTTGAGACTTCTATCTGAGGGACAGGATCCCAAAACACCTAGCTCTGAAAGCCAATGGGGCTTGCACTCATGAGACCCACAAGACTATAGTAAACAAATAAACAAAAGTCCCTAATAGGTAAATAAGGACTAATTGTGGGTATCCCCCAAGGACTCCACACAGAGGATACAAACAGAAATCTCAGACACAGATAGAAGTAGCCTATCTCTCAGGCTTTCTCTAAAATGAGCTTATTTGCATACTTCAGGCTTCTAATTTAGCATACATCTGGGTGTTGACTGCAGTCCTCCCTCAAGACCAGAGAGGCAAGCAGTGCCTTCTCTGCATTCTCCTCTGGCCTACTTCAAGTCACTGGTGTTGGCTTGGAAGGAGCTCGTGCATACATCTGGTGCCCTGACTTTTGCAGCTGTTTCCCAGGGAATGCACTTGATCATCAGGTTCTGGTGGCAAGTGATCAGAGCTTCTGTTCACTGATCCTATAGGACTGTCACAAACAAACAAGCAAACAAACAAACAAACAAACAAAGTTCTTAACTGACTATCCCCCCAGAGCTCAGAGCAGAGGGAGCAAACAGAAATCCCCACATGAAAGAAATACGTTTGTATACTTTAAAAGCTGTTGTCTGAGGTTCTGGCTTCCAATAGCCTATATCTGAGTGCTGATTGATATCCTTCCCTTTGGGACGCTGACAGGTCTTGGCATGCACTCAACTACTGAGAGCCACTAAAACAAATAATGCAGCTTGAAGAATTAAGAGATCTAAGAGACAACAAAAAGCTCAGACTGGGCTGAACGACAAAAGTTCATCTTACACACAAGATCACCTCATCAAGACTGGGAGAAGTGGCTGTTTTATATAATGCTAGAAACCAACAACAAGGGTCCAAGAAAATGAAGAAAAAGATAAATATGGTCAAAACAAAAGAACAAGCAAGAACTCTAGAAGCATACTTAATGAAATAGAGATATGTGATTTACCCGATCAATAGTTCAAAATAATAATCATAAATATGCTTGTCAATGTCAGGAGAAGAATGCATGAACAAAGTAAAATTTTCAACAAAGAGAAAATATAATAAAGTACCAAACTGAACTCACAGAACTGAACAATATAAAAACTGACCTGAAAAATTTAAGAGGGGTTCAGTAACAAACTAGATGAAGTGGAAGAAAAGACCAGAAAAATTAAAAACAAAGCAGTGGAACTCACCAAATCAGAGAACCAAAATGGAAAAAAAAGAAAAGAAAAGAAAAGAAAAGAAAAGAAAAGAAAAGAAAAGAAAACAAAAGAAAAGAAAAGAAAACAAAAGAAAAGAAAAGAAAAGAAAAAAGAATGAAAAAGGGTGATTATAGATTAAGCAACTTCTAGGATACAAAAAGTTCACCAATATTTGCATTTAGGGATCCCAGAGGAGAAAAGAGAGAGGAAAGGGCAGGAAGCTTATTCAAAGAAATAATACTGAAACCTTCCCTAACTTGGGAAAGGAAAAAGACATCCAGATTCAGGAAGCCTATACATTTCCAAATAAGATATATCCAAAGAAATCCACACAAAGACACATCATAATTACACTGTCAAAAGTTAAAAATAGGAGAGAATCTTAAAGTAGCAAAAGAAAAACAACTTGTTATGTACCAAGGTACCCCCAATAAGAATATCAACAGGTTTTTCAGCAGAAACTTTGAAGGACAGAAGTGGCATGATATATTTAAAGTACTAGGAAAAAGTGCCAACCAAGGAGATTTTAAAGATATATCTGCACTCCCGTGTTTACTATAGCATTATTCATAATAGCCAAGATATGGAAATAATCTGAGTGTCCACCAATGGATGAATGAATAATGAAATATGTGTGTAGGAGGGTTGTATATAATGGAATACTATTCAGCATGGGAAAGAAGAAAATCCTACCATTTGTGATAGCTCAAACTCAGAAACAGAGACTTGAAAAGTGGTTGTCAGGGGCTAGTATTGAGAGAAGTAGGAACAAGTTGGTAAAAGGACACAAATTTTCAGCTATAAATAAATAAGTTCTGAGCCTAAAATGTAATACATAGTGACTATAATTGACACTGTCTCATAATTGAATTAGTTAAGTATAGAATTTCACCAAAAGAAAGAAAGAGGGAGCGAGGGAGGGAGGGAAGGAAGGAAAGAAGGAAAGAAGGGAGGGAGTGAGGGAGTGAGGGTGGAAGGGAAGGGAGAAAGAAAAGAAAGAAAGAGAAAGAGGAAGAGGAGAGGAGAGGAAGAAGGAAGGAAGGAAGGAAAAATGTGTGAGGTAATGAATGTATTAATCAATTGAATGTAGGGGAATTCTTCACAAGGTATATGTACATTAAAAACCCCACAATGTCTACACACTTTATCTTACAATTTTACATGCCAATTATACCTCAATAAGGCTGAAATTTTAAACAATGGGACTTTTAAAATGGAAAAATGCAATTGCTGATTTTTTTTAGAGACTTCTGGAGTAAACAAAGAAATTTTAGAATACAACAAAGTTGGAATATTTACCCTACCTAATTTCAAGACTTATTATAAAGCTATCATAAGTGAGACAGTTTGGAATTTTGAAAAATCTATCCCATAGATCTATTCCATGGATGACTGGAACAATAGAAAGTCAAGAAATTGATCCATACATACATGGCCAATTGATTTTTGACAAAGGAACAATAAAATGAGAAATTCTTTTGAAAAAAAATGATACTGAATAAACTGGACAACCAAATGGGCAGAAAAAAGAATGCTTACCTCACACAGCACAAAAAATTAACTCAAAATTGATTAAAGACTTAAATGTAAAATTTAAAACTAAAAAACAAGAAAATATGGGAAATAATTGTTACTTTCTTGAAGCACAGAAGTTTCTTAGAATACTAAAATTGTATTTTTATTTTTTTATTAGTTTCAGAGGTAGACTTTAGTAATTCACCAATTGCAGATAACATTCAGTGCTCACTATATCAAGTGCTTTCCTTAATTCCCATCACCCAATTATCCCTTTCCCCCACCCACCTCCCTTCCAGCAGTCCTCAGTTTGTTTCCTACAGTTGAGTATCTCATCTCTTATGGTTTGCCTCCCTCTCAATTTTCATCTTATCTTAAAAGGAAAAAAAAAAGAAATACTAAAATCACAAAAAAAGAAATACTAAAACACAAAAAGAAAACAGACAAATTGGACTTCATTAAAATTAAAATACTTTATTCTTCAAAAAGATACTACTGATAAGTAGCAATGCACACTTGGTTAAATCTCAAAGACATTATGCTAAATGATAGAAGCCTGTCTCAAAGGTTACATACAGTATAATTTTATTTATATGGCATAATTGAAATGCTAATATATAGTAATGTAAAACATATAAGCAGTTGCCCAGAGTTATGAGTGGGAGAAAGAGTAATTATAAAGTGATAGCATAAAGAAGTTTTAGGGGATGATGGAACTGATTTTTTTTTCCTGAATATGGTGGTATTTTCATGAATCTATATATGTGTTAAGATTTATGAAAGTCTACACATAAAAAAGTGAAATGTAGGGTGCCTGGGTGGCTCAATGGGTTAAAGCCTCTGCCTTCAGCTCAGGTCATTATCTCAGGGTCCTGGGATGGAGGCCCACATTGGGCTCTCTGCTGAGCAGAGAGCCTGCTTCCCCCGCTCTCTCTCTGCCTGCCTCTCTGTGTACTTGTGATTTCTCTCTCTGTCAAATAAATAAACAAAATATTTTTAAAAAGTCAAATATATTGTATGATAATTTTAAATATTAAAAAAAAAAAAAACAAAACTATCTTCCAGAGTGGTTGCCCAAATAAACACACCACCATTTCTGTTAACAGTGTATAATAGGAGAGTCTTCTTTTCCCACGGTCAACACTGGGAAATAGAAATTTTTTATTATTTTCTGATCTGAGAAGTGAAAATGGAATCTTAGTGTTTTGATTTGTATCTCTTTAATAATAACAGTAATGTCTTTTCATGTTGAATGGCAACTGATGGTGCTATGTTGTTTTGTTTAGAGGAAGAGTGTGTGTTGTATGTGCATGTTAAGGAAAAGCAGGGAAGTTTTCCTGTTAACTTCCTATTTGTAACCCTTGCTCATTTTTTTCTACCTTTTAAATATGTTCCTTTGTATGACCTTATAAAATAAATAAATGGAAAAAAAGTGTTTTAATTTGGCAGGATTGTAGAAAACACTAGTGAGAATAATTGAAACTGAGAATAGAAACATTCCTTTTTGTCCCCAAAGATCATAAATGGCCCTGAATGTCATGTTAAACCATTGAGATATTTAGGAATCAGTAGCCAAGATCGTAATGACCTATTCTAAACCTATATCATCAGAACTGTTGGCATGACTAGTGAGCTAGATTGGGGGACTGAAATAAATGGATAGATATTTATGAAGTCTAAGAAATCTAAAAGGAACCATATCTAGGGTAACATATGGGTGTACCATTATTTTTAAAGAATATGCATAGGTAATGTAAGTGGAAAAATTCGACTTAAATTAACGGCATACCCTTGATTAAATTTCTGCTCCTGACAACCAAGAAATGTTTCTTGATTTGGTATTCTCCCTGGGCCATAAATTCCAAGAGGGAAGAAACTATTATTAATCCTACTGCTAATATGAATGTCAGTTAAGACTCAACCAGGTTAGAGCTCCCTTTTCATAATCTCCTATCATTCTCTGTATTTCTTCCAAATGCTTATGCAGCATAGTGCCAGGAATTTTGTATCTAATGCTGTTTTGTTCATTTTTTTTTCAAGGAAAATAAGAGAACAAGACCACTCCCCTCTCTTATGAGTTTGTATTTCAACCACCACTTTTTGTTGTCCTCCTCTAGATGAACTGGCTTATTTTAAACTGCTCCTTCTTTTTTTAATTAGATAGTGTTTTAGTATCCCCATATACCATCAAATTAGTTTACTCATTGATGTATCTTAGTCATTTCTTTCTTACTATTTTGACTTCTGAATGATCAGGGCTGGACCAGGCAAAAGACCGTAGAGGAATATTGTAGTCACCCATACCCTCGTCAGAATGAACACTGCGCTGCCAGCTGCAACTGCTAAGTAGATGCAGCATTAATCAAACTTAAATTCTAACTCAAAATCAAAATAATTAATTGCTGATGTCCAATATTGTCATATTTATCCACAGAACTAATAAAATGAAATAATCTATGCTTTTTCAGCTAAAAGAATAAAACCAACAAAACACGTTTTCCTCTTTAAAACTGTGTGTAATTATATGATTAAATACACTCTCTCCCTGTATCCCCATGCAAATTAGAATAACTGAATGTTTGAAGAATACTTTCACCCTAAATATACTCAGGGAAGTGAGTTATTTGTAGTTCATATAAATAACTTATTTAGGCATAATGTTTATTTCTAAGTAGTAAAGTAATGTTATAAAACTCTTTGAAGTTGTATTCTTCAACCCTCTATAATGTTTGCCATTTTAGACTATATTACTTTTTCCCTCCTGTAAACATTTTTAATGAAGAATTTAAATGCATGCAACCATATGTCTCTTTTCCAAGCAACAGCTACTCAGAGGAAACAAAGTCCCCAGTGATCAGTTTGCCTATGTGTTAAGTAAAATAATATCCTAAAGAAGATACACATTAGAACACCGGTTGTGTAATACAGCCTTTACCATATTTCATGTTAATATAAACACTAAACTATTTGTACAACTATGTTATTCAAAAAGGAACAATTATATGTATTTACTAGAAAACTGACTTCAGAGATTAGATCTATGCCCAGGCACTAACTAAGCTCACAGGATGCCTCATAGAAGAAGCTGCATAAAGCATTAAAACTTGAAGAGAAGGGCTTAAGAAACCGCCCCATTCAAGTTTCTGTCATTACAGAAAGACTCCTTATAGTCAACCCTCTGACAAGGGTATGTTTTCTTCCTCCAAGTGAGAGCTACACACAGACATAGCAAATAGTGGTCCCTTTGCCTTCCTCATAGCTTCTATCACAAAGCAGGACTGCTGTTGAGACTTATTACAGATATTTTATGTTATAGTAATCTTAACAGCCATAAAACAACTCGAATTTAGAACTTCTTATTTTACAGATGGTCCAAATATCAATAGCACTGGCAGAGAGTCTTCTCCTGGGGTCAAGAATATCTGAGTTGCATGTTGCCTCATGTTGACAATTTTTAGTTCAATATTTATTATTCCTTTCTAAAAGCCACTGACCTTCCTTACATGTTAATGTTTTTACAAATGGCAGAGGTGTAGTTTAATGGTATATAATTGAGTCAAATTTTATCTTAATTAGGTGTTCATATTTGTATCTTAGATGAATTTAATTAAAAAAAAAAGCCTACTTCTTTCCTGATCTGCTGGTTGCAACATCTCATAATACTGATTTACTACCATAGTTTTAATTCTTTAGCCCTTGCAATTATATTTTTAGTGCTCTAGTGGAAAGATGGCATCCTTTCATTTGATGTTTCTCAAATACCATGTTTATATTATTACTGAAATTAATTGTTTGCACTGAATTAATGATCGGCCCTTAACTTGTCTCTATACTCTTCCAATTACTGTGTCATTGTAGAATTGGCTAATGTGATTTTCAAGTCAGATTCCTGTTGTCATAGTCATATTGTACTTTAAGTAATCTATTTTTAAACCCAGTAATACTGAACTGTCTCCACCAAACTCTATACTCAAGTTTTTCTTTGACATTTTGCACCTAGACATTGAATAGTATAAATTCTTTTAAACTGAGAATTGCAACAATCTTTCTGACTGTTGAGTATCTGTAAGATTGATTAAAAACAGGTTGGTAAACAAACAAAACAAGATCAGTGAAATTTGCCAGTAATTGAACAGACAATTAGGCCATTAGCAGAAACAAATACTGTAACTTACATTAATAGAAGGGTTAAAAGAAAGCTCACCATTAATAAATACAGGGTAAATTAAATACTAGTGACTATTATAACAAAAATATATGATAAATAATAAAAATGTTTACAATGGAAATGGGTATTTTTGGGGGGTAATACCCATTATTACCAACTATTCTTCTTTTGGAATAAATGTTATAATTTATATAATGCACTATAATGATGATAGCTTTTCTGTTTCCTAGAAGCATTACTACCTTCTTATTTATTTTCAACTTTGGCCAATGGTAAGTTATATTTATATTATCTAAGAATATATTAATAATCAGCCAATAAGAACAGTATTGAACCCATTCCTTTCATTTAAATAAAGTGAGAGATACAAGCTAAGTATAATTCTAGAAGTATTTACAATGTTTAAGAAAGTAAAAACAGGAATATTCACACAGCAAGTAAAGAACTATGTAAAACACGATGCAACCAGCATTGAATTGTGTGATTCATACTATAGTGACATAGGATCACTGAGCTAGATATCTATGGGAGCAGGAGGTAGCATTATAGGCTTGATAGGGGAAGAAAGAATTAAGACTTCAAAATGGGAGGATTTTGAAGCAAAAGGAATAACCCAAGATTGGTGGGAAAAGCAGCAGAAGAATACTAGCCAGAGAAACTTTAAATGAACAAGATTTGTAAGAAACACATAGTCTAAGATTAAATACTTGCTAAAGATGATATACCAGGTAAGTGGGCCTTAGATAAAAGTATATACAAATTAGGTGTATCTAGTAAGAAATACACAGGAAGCCTAATGAAATTCATAGTTATTCTATTCAATTGTCATTTGAATAAAATGAATTAATAATACTGTTGAAAGATAATGTGGAATAAGGAAGTCTATTAAGGCAAAACTTAATTTCATGGCTTCAGTTATGTTACTCAAAATAATGATTCCATTGTGAAATCCACTGGCATAATTTAAACTCCTTCAATCAAGCCTGAGAGTATAGAATAAAAAAAAAAAAAAGATACTGATCTCTTAGTTTTAGTGCCTATCTCTGAGATTATAGATTTGGATACTATGAGTTCAATCATGATATAGTAGCATTTTTATGCCATCTTTTTATTTATAAAACATGTGAAATTGCCTGGGTGGGCATTATGGATTCAATTAAACAAACAGCTATTGAATATATTAGGTATAGTCAGGCTTTTACTAAGTGCCACTATGGTGAGAAATGCAAACAGAGCACTGAGCTACTCCTCCTCCCTAGGGTCTAAGACTGGAGCTATGTAACAATCAGTAGGTGACAGACATGTGGGAATTGAGCTTTCAGTAAGTGTAGGACTCAACTAAACAGGGAAGAGAGTTACAGACATCAGGACAGGTAAGAGCAAAGTAGCAAAGTGGAAATGAATGATGGTGTTGGGGGAAAATGAGGGGCAATGTCAGAAGAGTGAGGGTTTTTGTGTTTGAGATAGCTGGAGATGGCTAGAGATCACAGTATAAACAAGGTAGAAACAGATTTGGGGAGTTCTGGAAAACAAATCAATTGAAAAGAAGTAATATATACTGTAAGAAGCAGACTTCGATTCAAGATCTGAACTCCAGCATTGGTATCTGTATTGCCATTGAAGCAGGGTAAGAGGTGAGTAAAATGTCTTTCCCTCAACAGCTTAATCTAGGAGTGATTCAGAGATCTGAGAAGATACAATTAAGTATAACCTAAAGGAGTTTGTTAAGCATCAACAGAAAAGCACTGCAAAAAGTACACTAGGTATTTTAAGTCTTCTAAATGTGAAAGATGATAGGTTTGATGAAAATGGAGAGACAATCTGAAAGATGATTCTGAAATCTCCAAGTCCAAGTTTCTAGTTTTCTAAGGTATCCTTTTTTCCAATATCCAAATCAGCCATAATTCAAACTGAACCCTGTTCAAGAGGAAGTTTGTTTTCTCTGCAAAGCTATCCCCATCAGATGTCTCTTCCCAGGTCATTGCTCTGGGGGAGCCCTTAGGCTCCCATCACTTCTGGCCATTCTGTATTTCCTTCTCAATGAAGCTACTGCTCTCTTTAACTCACCTTGGTTCCAATGCCTGCTCTGCGTCACCTGCTTTAGTCTCTCAAGCATATGTAGATTGATAATAAGATGGAGGAATGAAAACAAAGTAGAAAAGGAAATTTTAAGCTTAATATGAGATGTCACTGCCACAAAACCCACTGTCTTAAGTGTCCCTTTGTTATGTTCTTACACAGAAAATTCCATAAAAACTATCTCCCTTCTGTACTCCAACCTTCCATCCTAGCATTTGGGCCTATAGACTCCATAGACCAACTTAAGTCCTCCACAACCTTTTTATCTACTGCATATTATATATCTTCAGTCTTGGACCTTAGAAAGGAGAAATATATCAGGGCTTTATTTACATTTCTCATCATATTGGCACTTAACAAAGATCACAAATATGCTTAATATTTTCAATAACTAGTTGTTTTATTGAATCCACATTGAATCCCAACCTAGGCAGGTTCACATTTTTATAAATAAAGGATAAAATAGGAAAATACTAATATCTCATGATTAAATTAATAGTATGCACACCTATAATTTCAGCTATAGGCACATCCACTTAGTCTCACACACATACATGATAAATGGCATTCGTCTGAGACTCTATCCTATCTCTCACTCAACATATATAGCTTAATATAAAATCCTGTCCATTTGACTTTCTATTTAAACTGCTACCTTTCCTCCATAGATTGTTGCCATAGGCTCTCCATTTAGTCTGTCTCCATCCGGTCTCAAATCCCTCCATCCATCCTTCATGTTATTATCAAAGTGTTTTTTTCTGAAACATAAATAAAATCACAACACTTCCTTATTTATTGTTGGTCAAAGGCTTCCTATTGTCAACAAAATACATTTCAAACTACTTCATGTGTTCTACAAGATTCATCAAGATTTGGTTCCTGCTTACTTCCCTCTGCCTTCGGCTCAGGTCATGGTCCCGGAGTCCCAGGATCGAGCCCTGCTCAGCGGGAAGCCTGCTTCTCCCTCTCTCCCTCCCACTGCTTGCTGTGTTTCTCTTTGTCAAATAAATAAAATCTTTTAAAAAAGAAGAAAGGAAGGAAGGAAGGAAGGGAGGGAGGGAGGGAGGGAGGGAGGGAGGAAGGAAGGAAGGAAGGAAGGAAGGAAGGAAGGAAGGAAGGAAGAAAGGAAGAAAGGAAGAAAGGAAGGAAGGAAAGGAGGGGAAAGAAAGGAAGAGGAAGAAAGAAAGAAAGAAAGAAAGAAAGAAAGAAAGAAAGAAAGAAAGAAAGAAAGCTAGCTAAATCTAGCATTGCCAATTCTTATATTCTGAAGTAAACCTCAAATCCAGATTATAGTATGCAATATCCCAAACTTTAAACATTGCAACTAATTCAAAGAAGTTTGTAAAATACTCTGCAAGCCAAACTACACACATACAATGGATCGGACTCCATATATGGACTGAGAGTTTGTGAGTTCTGAACTAACACTTGTTCTGATGTAAAAACATATTCCAATACCTAATAAGGTATCCGACACAATGGTGGCCCTCTATAAGGAATCTCTGCATGTGTAGAGTAAGACAAAATGTTATTGATACCTTGGTTTAAAAGGTAGTTAAAAAGATCATTTGAAATGTTTGGAGGCTTTAAAAGTAAAAATGGTATTACACTAATTCATTATATTCACTCAGAGCATATTAAAAAAAAAGTTTCTCCTTCCTTTGGTGCCTGTCCCCAACAGATACATTTCACACAATAGGCAGAAAATTGAGGTTGACATGTTACATTTCCCCCCATTATTTAGCACCCCCCCACACCTATACTCTCCAGTTCCACAGACTGAATAAACAGAAAATTAAAGCAATAAAATTCATTTTATTACAACTGACCCCCTATAAATTATTTGTGACTTCATGAATGTAAACACATGGCAAGCTACAAGACTGTTAAACAGGCATGCAAAATATTTACATAAATGGTCTTATGATTTGGTTATAAATTATATGAATTACCCAAAGGAAAGGTGCTCTGTAAATGTGAAATAATAATGATGATGGACTATCCATTATTAACCATATAAAACAAAAATGAAATATTTTGTATATACTTAGCACATAAGCAAATTCTTTTACTAGAAACAATTAAACAGCAAATAAAATATGCTTATGTGCTGGAAGTGGACAGCTGGATTTATGCCACTCTTGCAATATCTCCATCTCAAGCCATATGGTTCTTGCTCATTAATGCAATTTTTAAAGAAAGTCTCACTTGAGAGTAGTCTGAGTATGATAAATAAACAAAAATGTAATATATCATTGTCCTTCTTTTGCCTAAGTGTTTTTATTCAATCTATATCAACAATAGGGTTATCCTATTACCCAGTAACACATATTTATTTTTTTTTAAGATTTTATTTATTTATTTATTTGACAGAGAGAGAGATCACAAGTAGGCAGAGAGACAGGCAGAGAGAGAGCAGAGAAACAGGCTCCCTGCTGAGCAGAGAGCCCGAGGCAGGCCTTGATCTCAGAACCCTGAGATCATAACCTGAGCTGAAGGCAGAGGCTTTAACCCACTGAGCCACCCAGGCACCCAACACATACTTATTTAATTTGACAAATACATACCCTCTTTAACTTACCAGATCTAGTGTGTACTTACTAACAAAGAGTGACTTAGAATAATGAGGCTAACCCTAGTTGATAAAGAGGGCAGTGGCATAGCAGTATTTTCAGACATTCCAGAAACATTATTTAATTTAGTTCAAATATGTGTACTTTTTCAGTCCATACAGAGATTCCTGCTCTGCAAGAAAAGCCTTGAATTTAAGGGTTATAGATTTTTTTTTTAATTCTGCAACAATGAATTTTGAAAGAAAGACAACTTTGTAGGTTTGTTCAAAGATAGCCAGCTCTTCTCTTAAAAGGTATTTAGTCAGAGGAGAATGTTCTTAAGAGGTCTTTTAGAAGTCACATGTAAGCAGAGGAATATCTCTGTGAAAACTGCTGTGCCAATCTGCATAGATGGAACATTTTCTCACTTCCAGTAACTTTATATTTGAAGAAACATATATATTTTCATCCTAATGTACTGTAACAGTACATTTAGATAAGTAGATGGTAATTTAATGGTGATGAGAAAAATCTGAAGCACATGGAAATTTGTTTTATGATACTGAATATTGCAGAAGAGAAATGTCTATGGTTAAGTTCATTCTAAAATTTGTGAGTTGCATAATTTTGACTCTAGACAGATGGCAAAATATGTACAGATTTTAAGGGCCAGGGATCACTATTCTTATTTATCAAATACCCATTAAACTATCAAAAAGAAAATACCTTCAATAGCATAGTTAAGTTAAGACCTAGTATATTCTATATTCTGGAAGGCATTTTAACATTATGTAAGAAAAGATGTAACAATACTAAGTTTAGGGGGTCTCCAGACTTTGGTCTTGGGCAGTATATCTAACCAAAAGCCACAGAAGTGGATATTAGTCAGAACTGGCCTCAACTTCCTGATTAATAGTCACAACACATAACACAAACGTCAACTTATGGTGGGGATACCTTCTAAAGAATCCACTGAATGGATGAAAGAGTAAAATGCTAAGTGTATAATCCTTCATCCAATTCTTAGGATGCATAACAAAATAGGAATAGTCTTTAATCCCCAACAAGCTGTAACATCAAACATAGCTAGAATAACAGAAGGAGCTAAACTAAGGCAAGAACCCAAGATGTATTCTTTCCAGCTCCCAAAATTTACAAGTGATTTCCCTGGACAATGTTCCTCAGAGTAAGCAGTCAATGCAGGCTTGGAACCCAGCCACTGACCCCAGCTTTCCTCTCTCATGGTGAAATGGTCTTTCACCAACATGGCTGCCAGCAACTTCCCAGGGGGATAAACTGAATGACTGAAAAAGCATTTCAGAGCAGCTTCCCATGAGACCATTCTTTGAGAACCAGGAAAATGATTACAAGAAAAAACAAACAAACAAACAAACACCCCAATAGTATAGAAGGGAGGATGGGCAATCATTTCAATAGTTTGAATCTCATGAGAAAATTCTATTTTTAAAAAAAAAGTTTCCATAGCATTTTTTATTATTGTAATATTTTGCTTTTCTACAAGTTCAATCTATATTTGCTTTACTTTCCCCTTCTTCATTTATTTACATGGGGTCTTCAAAAATGTGTCACAATTAGTACAAAGCACTTGAGCAAGCACCATAGCCCATGTGCCAGCCATTCTCAGACTACAGAATGTGAACAGATGCTAAGGGCTCTGTAAAGTGCTCTAGCATAAATTTTAGTTTGGGGAGAGAAAGCTGTGGGAAATTGAGTCAACACAGGGTACACAGTAGTGTCAGATGCTGAACTCCAATGTAATCAGTACTTTTCATATTTCAACCAGAAATGTCATGTCAGCAAAGCAATATCATTTATCTCATACTTTGGTTTAAATGTTATCATGTTCATCATTTTTTATCTATTGAATCAGCACATTTACTTGGATTTCATATTTGTATAAGAGCTATTATGTGGGGGTTTTATCTGTTTTCTGTTTGAACATGTTTAACTAACATTATGTTAAAATCAAATTCAGTACAGGGTTCTGTAAGAAATTGGAGGAGGGCTACAAAAGGAGCACAAATAATAAGAGGCTTTAAAACTCAGCCATATCAAATAATAGAATCAACTTTTATGTCTGTAAAAATCAACTCAGACCCCAAGGGACTAAATCAGAGTGATCCATCAATTATGTAATCCTGCCTACCCACGGGTTTCAGTTAAGAAAACTATCAGAACATCTGTAGGGGTGCCTGGGTGGCTCAGTTGTTTAAGGTATGCCTTTGGCTCAGGTCATGATCCCAGGGTCCCAGGATCGAGCCCCACAATCTGTAATGATTTCCCACTACACAACTCTTAATTACTTATTTCTAAACTATTGGAATTCATGCAGCTGTAGTCCCAGAAAATAATGTTGTGTTTACTCTATAAATAATAACAGCAGCCTCTGAGTTCTGCCTTCTTGGATACTGATCACAGCAAATGATGCAAGTATGTTACCTTCTTTTGGCACATCCATCAGAATGGGATTCTACGAAATACAGCTTTCAGTCTCACACACTTACCAAGCCCAGGAACTGTGTTTAGTCTCCCAAAAGACTGCATTAAACATTCTAATTGTTCTGGCCACAGAATTGACCCGGTTTATCTATGTCTAGACATTTTCTTCTCTACACCTTATTTTACTTCATTTTAGTTGCTTTTCTTCCTATAAATGTGCCCTGTGCTCTGCCAAATCAGGAAGCAAGTCATATTCCCCATGACTCTACACCATGTTAAACAATCACACTTATAAGACAATGTTTTCCAAAGAACAAGAAGAGAGAAAATATTTATCTTTGCTTCACCCATCTTTCTTCATAACTATCTGATTTAGCCTTGCAGAAAGGAACTTGCTGCCTCATTCATAGATCCAATATGAGCCAGATAAATCTCCTTTAGGTGATGAATGCTGTTCTGATTTGAGGAGTACCACTTAGGTAGGGCTTTGGTAATTTATTAAATCCAAGGGACATTTTTGGGTATCACTGTACTCGTAGCTGCAAAAAATATCTAGGGAAATCTTAGCATTTAGACTCAATTTCTAGCTGGCAAGTAAATATGTCATATAAGAGTTTGTTATGTGACATCGTAAAATATATAGATTTAAGTTTGAAAGTGACCATTTTGGTTACCTTACTGGTAAAATGTCATTGTGAAGAGCATGGTGAGGAAGGAGGATCTACATTGCCTATAGGCTTATTTAATTTGGCTGAAATAATTTTTATAATTTATATTTGAAAATTTTTACACAGAGCACTCAAACCTCACTACTTCCTATTATCTTGCAGCAGACTAGTTGTGCTCATTTATGTTACCTACCCAATACTTGAAGGCAATACTTTGCTTTGTAATCCCTTGATAGCCTTTAAAAATTCTCTCTGTCACAGTTTGCAGGGCCTACCAATATCCAAAATACTTTCTGTGCCTAACAATCCTCTTTACTATTTCAGATTGGTATAATATTCAAAGTGCATTAAGTCCTTAGGGGATTTTATGGGAAAGGTCAGCTGTAAGAGCCGATTACTGCTCATTATTATTAAGACTTCTTTGTTCCATACAATCCCTTCATACAGTTGGGGAACACCCCTCATGGGATGAGTTTATCTCTGTGTACTTTTGCAATAAAAGCTGTATTCATTTGCGTTCCTGGCCTTATTTTAATTCTTTCATAGCCAAAGAAAGCCAGTTTTTCTGGTTAATGCTTTTAAATTATTACTTTAAAATATACCCCTTCTGAGATATTGGATTTATTTTTACCTGTTACCTCTAAATTTATAGTGACTCTGACCCAAATAGGCACAATCTCCTGGCTTATATTTTTCCGAAATTTGGCTCTCACTGTTGGGCACTAATTCCTGGTCTAAATGACAAAATTAATACTTTAAAAAATGCTTTAAAAATCATATAATCATAACCAATCTTAAAAAAAAAACCTCACCTTTGAGATTATTGCATTCAATTATAAAGCACCTGTTTCCTTTATTGAGAATCATATCTGCCTTCATTTAATGTATAGTTTTTTAACAGAAAAAGTATTTTGCTCTGTTAAACTTGTGATAATGTGATTATGAAAAACCACTGACTCTGAACACCTGAAAAATGAATCAGCAAAGGCAGTCTGAAGAAGAAGCATGTGTAACAGTCTAAACACCTGCCAGTTGCAAGGTGAAGGCATTCTGCAAATGGAAACTACAATATTGTGAGCTGATCAATGAGCCTATCTCTTTGAAATAGAAGTATTTTCAACTGTGAAAGTAACTGACATGGGGCATGTAAGATATAGACAAAGCCTCTGAGGAAAAGAAGCCAGAGCCATGAAGGATAAGGGAGATTGATTTCCATGATGGTAGAACAATCCTTAAAATTCAGTAGGTTCACCTTCTGCTTAGTATGCAAAAAGTTGGAAAAAACTGTTATTCAATCCTTAACAATGATAAGATAGAAACCACAAAATCATAATTTTAGTTGGCCAATCAAAGAACTAACAGGCAGAGCAACCAAGTTGGTAGAACTCCAAAGAAGGATGAATTTCTCCGAAGAAAAACAGAACATGTGAACTGCTTCACTTGTGAGAAACTATGGGAGTTAAGAGTAATTACCAAACCTATGTGAGATTAGAGGAAACTCGGTACGGTTTTAACAAACAGTTGGACAGTATGGACTAATGTGTTTGTCAGAAGAGCTGAGGATGCCAGACATTGTGGGTTTCTTGTACTCACTAGCAAGTTTCTGTTTTGTTTGTTTGTTTCTTTTTCTTTCTTTCTTTTTTAACTTTAAATTTATTTTTATTTTTTCAGTGTTCCAAGATCCATTGCCCATGCCCCACACCCAGTGCTCCATGCAAAAGGTGCCCCCAGTACCCACCACCAGGGTCTCCCATCCCCCCATCTTTTTCTTTTTCTTTTCATGAACCGCCACTGGGTGCTCATGAGAAAAAAAATGGAGGAAAGCAATTCAGAGAGAATCCTTAGACATAACAGACCTGGAGGTGATTAGCTGATGACTGACCCCCTCTCTCACTTTAAGCAAAGCCTTGAAACCATTAAAGAAGGTGGAACAGAACCCATTGTCTTTAAGGGACAGAAAGGACCAGTTGTGGCCAAGGCTAAAGTAGAAACAATATCTAGGCTTTTAGGAGGGGCAGAAAAGCATCCAGTCCCAAGAATACTATTTCAGTATCAGTAACAGTGATCTGTTAACACTCAGAAAAGGGCAGAAAATGTTTGTCCAAGATTAACCACAGAAATAAGGCAGCATTTGACTGCCATGATAAGTAGAAACAGGAATACTGAGAAAGCCCAAACCCAAAATCCAGGTGTGCAAGGACATCTAGGATCAGGAACACAGAAACTTATTACCATTTCCCCAGTCAGTGACAAACAATGGCTGTCTACACTGGGCAAGGGGCCACAGCATGGAGAAAAACTCCATGCAAGGGTGCAGAAATGGCTGCCAGCTGAGAGTGGCATACAGAACCTCAGAATGCCCCTTGGCAGCACAGCCCTCACTCTAAGCATAGGAATGGCAGCCTGCCCCTAGAGGGGGAAAAACAAACAAACAAAGGAACCCCAAGGGCTAGGGACGGATTGTTTCCTCCCCAAATTCCTATGTTGAAATCCTAATCCTCAATGGTATAGTGTTTGGAGATAGAGCCTTTGGGACTTGATTAGATCTCAAGGACAGAGCCCTCCTGAATAGGATTAATGCACCTATAAAAGAGACCCGAGAGAGATCCTGTGCCCCTTCTGCTACAGGAGGTAGGCTCTCAGCAACACCAAATCTGCTAGCACTTTGGTCATGGACTTTCTATCCTATGAAACTGTGACAAATAAATTTCTGTTGTTTATAACTCCCCCCACCACTTTTATGGCATTTCTGTCGTAGCAGCCTGAACAGAATAAAACACTAGGTTCATCACAACCACTAAGTGGACTGACCTAATCCTCTATCCACAAGAAGAACACATCTGCCCATTTCTAGGTATAAATGGTATTTATATCAGTTTCAACTGTTTTATACTAGATGTTTTATATTCAAGTAAAAAATATGAGAAATATCAGTAAGGAAGAAAAAGCAAACTATCATCAGGAGATAATAAAACCCATAAATGGAACCATTCTCAGAGATGGCCCAGATGTTCAAACCATCACATCAGGGCTGCAAAATAACTGATTAATGTGTTAAAACCTCAGGTGGAGAAGACAAACAACTTGCTTAAGGACATAAGGGCTTTTAGAAAAGAGATGAGACCTATCATGATAGGCTCATCAGTAGAATTGACATGACTTAAGAATTACTGAACCTGAAGATGGATCAATATAAGTTATTCTCACTGAAGCAAAAAGGATGGAAAAGCAAAAAGAATGAAAATATAGAACAGAGTATTGCACTGTTGGATGACAGTGTGATGCTATACATCTACATATCTATGATACATAAATATCAAGTGGTCTAATATATGTATAGCTGGAGTTATCAAAAAGATGAGCAAGAAGAGAATAGAAGAAATATTTGAAAAGACAAAGGCCAAATTTCTTTTTAATTATGAAATACATTCAACCACAAATCCAAGAAACTTGAGATCTGCAAGGACAAAAATAAAAATAAAATAAAATTTAAAAATAAAATAAAATAAACAAAACACCAGATACATCACATATGATAGTCAAACTGCAGTGAACCATGAAAAGAAAATCTTGAAGGCAGACAAGAAAAAAAAAAAAGACATATTACAAACAAAAAACAAAGATAAGAAATAGAGCAGACTACTTGCTGGCAATAATGGAAAGCAAAAGACAATGGAGTGATATCTTTAAGTTGTTGAAAGAAAAAACTCTATCAACCCAGAATCCTAAACCTTGTGAAAATATCTTTCAGAAAATGAAAGCAAAAATTAATCTGTCAGTAAAACAAAATCTTAGAGATATTTCATTGCCAAGAGACTCACACTAAAAGAAATGTTAAGGAATGTTCTTTCAGGCAAAGTATATAACATTACATCAGAACTTGGGTATACACAAAGAAATAAAGTTCCCCAAAAAGGAACAAAGGTAAATAAAAATTGTTTTTCTTATTTTTAAGTGCAACAGAAATAATTAACTCTCTAAAGTAATAATATTCTATTGTGGAGCTTATACAATAAATTAAAGTAAAAGTCATGACAATAATAGCAAAAAAAATCAAAGAGAGAATTTGGAAGCATATTGTCATGAGATTCTTATACTACATATTAAATGGTATAATAATACCTGAATATAAAGTGTGATAAGATGACTATTCTAAACTGTAGGGCAAATACTCTCCTAATTTTTATTTTTATTATTTTTTAAAGACTTTTTTTTTACTTACTTGATAGAGAAAGAGATCACAAATAGGCAGAGAGGCAGGCAGAGAAAGAAGGGGAAGCAGGCTCTCTGCTGAGCAGAGATCCTGATGTGGGATTGATCCCAGGACCCTGAGATCATGACCTGAGCTGAAGACAGAGGCTTAACCCTCTGAGCACCCAAGTGCCCCTCCCCCTAATTTTTAAACAGTACAGCTGGTTTAGGTTATCTGAAATGAACAGACATTTTATTTGTAAATAGTCAACAGGAAGCTTGGAGTAAGAGATACTACTGAGAACATGGTAGCTGGAATTTTAGCCCTTAAGAAACAGAGTTTTATAAATTAAAGGTAAACTGGAGTGAAAAACCAGGACTTGGAGATTATATAAAGTCACATTAGGATTTTCAGTTGATGTTGAGAGATCTCAACCATCAACAGGCAGGAGAGTTTCTCTAAAGCCATGTATGGGGAAATGACTACCATGCAGAAATCTGGTATTCAGTAAACTAGAACTGTCATAAGAACTAGAAGCTAGCTATTACTCATGCTTTATTTGTTTTTGGATATCCCAGGTTTTTAGCAACGTATAGGGACCCACAGGAATGAACAAGACAGACAATTTCCCACATTCACAGAGCTTACATCATGAATAAAGCAGGGCAGGTGGATAGTATACATGTATGCACAGGAAGATATATTGTAATTTGAGATAAAGAGAAATGTGATGAAGTTAAAGAAATGGGAATATGAGAAAGAATGCACAGCCTCTGAGAAACACACCAGTGCAATCAAAGAAGGCATTTTGGAAGATGAGATGTTTGGGCTGACCTCGGTGATTAGAAGGAGGTGGTCCTATACTCTAAGAAGAAATATTAAAGGAAAGCCCCTGAGATCAGGAGGCTAAGAGTGGTCAGAGCAGAGAGGACTGACATGTGGTTATAGATACAGACAGAGGCCAGATTTTGTAGAGCCTTATAAATGATGCTACATCTTAAATACTACTTTGATATGGGAAAAGCTAGTAAGAGTGATTTTTAAAAAGATTTTATTTATTTTTTTGACAGAGAGAAACATAGCTAGAGAGGGAACACAAGCAGGGAAGTGAGAGAGGGAGAAGCAGGCCTCCCACCGAGCAGGGAGTCCTACACGGGGCTCAATCCCGGGACTCTGGGATCATGACCTGAGCCGAAGGCAGACGCTTAATGACTGAGCCACCCAGGCGCCCCTATTAAGAGTGTTTCAAGCAAAGAGGTATCGTATGATTAATATTTTAAGTGAGTGAAGCCAGAAGGTATAATAATACTATATAAAGACCGCGGGGGTCTCAAATTTTGTTGATGCTGGGCTAACATATGGGTCCAATTAATAGCAAAAGTGTTAACACTTCCACTATTCCCTCTATTACTGCTTCTATCACTTATTAAGTGTTTATTATGTACTTGGAACTTTGTAGAGAGTTTTCTGTGCATTATATTCAAGCTTTCCTATAATCCTGACAAGAAACTGAGCCTTAAAAGAGTTGACTGCATATGGTCATACAGTGTGTTTAAGTTTTTACTGCTGCTATAAAAATTACCACAAGCTGAGTGGATTAACACACTATTATCTTACATCTCGGAAGGTCAGAAGTCTACAATGTGTCCACAGGGCTACATTCCTTCTGGAGACTTTAGAGAAAACTAGTTCCCTGGCCTTTTTCAGCTTCTAGAAGCTGCCTACATTGGTTGGTTTCTACAAAAAGAAGATGTGGTACATATATACAATGGAATACTATGCTTCCATCAGAAAGGATGAATATCCAATTTTTGTAGCAATATGGACTGGACTGGAAGAGATTATGCTAAGTGAAATAAGCCAAGAAGAGAAAGTCAAGTATCACATGGCTTCACTTACTTGCGGTGCATGAGGGGTAACCTGGAGGACAGTGGGAGAAGGAAAGTAAATGGGAAGTAGGGTAATCCAGGGAGAGAAACGAAACAACAGAGACTTTGGACACAGAAACAAACTGAGGGACTTGGAGGGAAGGGGGTGGAGGGATGGGAGAGCCTGGTGGTGGGTACTGGGGGCACCTACTGTGTGGAGCACTGGGTGTGGGGAATGGGGAATGAATCTTGGAACACTGGGAAAAAAATTAAGTAAATTAAAAATAAAAAAAAAA
>PITA01001506.1:0-166439 GCA_004023965.1 Spilogale gracilis | reverse complement strand
TCTAGGTTGATATAATGCAACTACAAATGTGTTAAAATAACATGCCCTACAATGATATGAACTCTCAGGATATAACTCTATTTCACTATAGACTTAGGATACACAGCCCAGAATATAATTCTGTTTCACTATAGATTTAAGATACACCGCAGTCCTTCAAATACTTACACATTATATTTTAAATTTTCAAGGAAGAATATTCCTAAGTAGTAACTTCCATTGACAAGGGTACTTTCAGATTCTGAGCAGCTGACTTGGTTTTTACAACCAGTCTCAACAATAATTACCTTATAATACAGGATCAGCCATAAAGAGATAATGGTACATTCACTGGAAAATGATCAGAAACATAAAATTCTGGCCAGAAACATTACATATCGCTTCAAAAATTTTAAGAAATATATTGTCTAAGTGATGTCGCCAGAGGAGGAGCCAGCCTCGGCGGAGTTGGTGGGTCCTGAACCGCGGGATGTCTGGCGGGCGAAATAATGGCATGGACACGGAAATCTAATGCAAGCTGACAGACCCGAGGTCAGTCAGGAGAGACCTATGAAGCAGGCTCAGCCTCATGCTCTGGCTTTTTAGCATTGGCTCTCTAGTTCTAGCTCTCTAGCTCTGGCTTTGGCCCTCTTGCTCTACTCTCTCTTCTTCTGTCTCTCTACTGTCTGTCTGCTTCTCTTTCTGCTGCTTTCTTTGCTTCTCTGTTTCTGTCTCTCTCTTTGCAGGCTCTCTTGCTGTTTCCCAGCTCGTTTCCCAGCTCTCTCGCTGCCTCTCCTCTAAGGCTCTCTTGCTGCCTCCTCGCAGGCCCTCTGCCTTTGTCTCTCTTGACTGACAGGGGCCCCAGTCTTTTATTATTTAAAAGTGAGGAAGTTGGGTGGTGCAGTTAAATCTTTAACTGCTTTTGCACCTGCCCTAGAGACAGGATTAGTATTGTTACTGCAGGGTACGGAGTGATTGCTTTAACTCACAGAAGTTGAGACCACTGAGGCACAGGGATCAAGAAATACAGATAAGAGATACAGAGATATGATTACCAGAGGAAACTATATGCCTTGAATAAGCACACCAAGGACCTATTGCCCTGACCCACAGGGTATGTGGCTTTCTGGATTCTGGGGGGTGGGGGAAGCCCGAAGGGGCTTTCATTCACATTCACAGGTACCTCCCCCAAAGTTTTCTGGTGGCTTGGGCATGGTAGGAGGGGCGGATCAAGCACTGTCCCTGATATCTAAGATACATGAAAAATGTTTGCAAAGTATTAACTGTGAACTGTTCACTTACTCAAGAGTAAAATAACATAATTATAAAAATCACACACTGGACATATCAGGTCTTTTTCATGCCCTGGCCAAGAGAATATATTTGCAGTTCAGAGCATAGAATTGGCACCCGGTAGGTATGCTCCTGTTCTTTTAACACCTCTGTGAGGCAAGTGTTATAATCTCTATTTTATAGAGATTTGCTTATTATAATGTAGCTATCTTTAAAAAAAAAAAAAAAAGATTTTATTTATTTGACAGAGAGAAACACAGCCAGAGAGGGGACACAAGCAGGGGGAGTGAGAGAGGGAGAAGCAGGCTTCCCACTGAGCAGGGAGCCCAATGTGGGACTCCAATCCCGGTCTCCAGATTATGACCTGAGCCGAAGGCAGTCGCTTAACCAACTGAGCCACCCAGGCGCTTGACCTTCTCCCACACCTCAAGCTTCCAGGTCTTTAGGCCTGCTGTATCCTCTGCTTGAAAGTCTTTCTTTACCTCTGGCCTCGCCTTAGCTCACTTCTTTTCACTTAGGTGTATAGTCACTTCCTCAAAGAATCTTTCTGTGATTGCTCTTATCTGAAAGAGTCAGTGCTCCTCAAAGTGACTCTTCTTTGCACTCATTACTATTTGAGACTATATTACTATTTTTTTTATTTTAACAAATGACAGACTACATTATCATGTATATTTTAAGGAAGCTGGACCCTTATCTGAAATGGTTCACTGCTATATTCTCTGTTCCTAGAACAATGTTTGGCCCATATCGTTGATTCTCAATAAATACTCTTTTAGTAAATAAAGTTACATCTTGCCATTTTGATTAAAGAAGAAAGAAAACCCTCTTTTCATACAAAGCCTTATATTAGTTTTAGCATACCTTACTAACAAAGGAAATGTGTTGTGGTTTTTTTTAACTTTCTTTTCCTAAGTACTGATAAGGAGGGCGCATACATGACATCAATAAAATGCTCAAGAAGTTTTGGTAGACTCGGGTCTCATAGCCACAAATGCTATTAAATACAAGAAGAAAAATTGGAGCCTCTCCAAGGAACTGACAACACAATGCAATATACAGAAAACAACTGTTAAATGAGATCGTTAATCATGCAAAAAATGCTCTGATAAAAATGATCTTGGGGAAACTGCTCAAAGAGTACACAAATCTGTTGATAACATTTGTTAGGCCAGAATAAAATATGCTATATGTATTTCCTGATGGAAGGATAATCTGAGTCGGATCACAGAAATGTATGTCAACAGTGTTCTGGAAAAACTGTCATTATACTGCATCAGTACTTACCTCGTACTACTTCAGTAGACCTCAACCTACCATGGGCTCCATAAATTAATTTCCCTGAGACCTCACAGTCTCTGGATTAATCACACTTCAAGTTTTTTTTTCCTTCTTCCTCTTTATCCCTTTTTAGAACTGTCATTATACTATATTAGTACTTACTACTACTTCAATAGACTTCAACAAACCATGAGCTTTAGCTCCATAAATTAATTTTCCCAGGACCTCATAGTCTTTGGATTAATCATACTTCAGGGTTTTTTTTTCCTTCTTCCTCTTTATCCTTTTTAATTTTTTTTTTTTTTTTTATTTTGAGGCTCTACAGCATTTTCCAGAATCTTCTTTATCCTTCAAATCCCCCTCACCTATTTTTCCCACACATCATCCACTACTTCTGGAAACCACCAATCTATTTTTTGTATCTGTGAACTTGTTTGTTTTGTAGTTGTTTGTTCATTAGATTCTGCATATAAAAGAGATCATACAGTGTTTATCTTTCTCTGTGACTTATGGTACTTGACATAATGCCATCAGGATCCATCCATGTTGTTACAAATGGCAATATTCCACGTTTTTATGGCTTGAATATTTCATTGGATATACACCATAATTTCTTTATACATTTCATCCGCTGATGGAAACTTAATTTGTTTCCATATCTTAGCTATTCTAAATAATTTTATAATGAACATGGGGGTGCATATCTTTTTTGCATTAGTGTATTTTTTCTTTGGGTACTCAGAAGAGGAATTGCTGGATCATATGGGAGTTCTATTCATAATTTTTTTTAAAGATTTAATTTATTTATTTGACAGAGAGAAACACAGCTAGAGAGGGAACACAAGCAGAGGGCCTGAGAGAGGGAGAAGCAGGCTTCCCGCTGAGCAGGAAGCCTGATGTGGGGCTCGATCCTGGGTCTCCGGGATCATGACCTGAGCAGAAGGCAGTTGCTTAACCAACTGAGCCACCCAGGCGCCCCTCTATTTATAAGTTTTTGAGGAATCTCCTTCCTGCTTTCCTTAGAAGCTGCATCAATTCACATCCCCACCAACACTGCACAAGTCTTCTCTCTTCTCCACATCCTCACCAACACTTATTATTTCTTATCTTTTTGATAATTAACACTCTAACAGATATATGTATGGTTATATGTCATTATGGTTTTAACTTGCATTTCTCTGATGATTAGTGATATCGAGCATCTTTTCTTGTGTCTGTTGGTTATCTGTATGTCTTCTTTGGAAAAAAATGTCTGTCCAGATGTTTTGTCCATTTTTTATACTGGACTGTTTGGCTATTGAGTTGTGTGAGTTTTAATATATTTTTATATTAGACCCTTATCACATATATGACTTCCAAATATTTCCTTCCATTCAGTAGGCTGCCTTTTCATTTTGTTGATGGTTTACTGTGCATAAAATTTTTAGTTTGATGTAGTCCAACTTGATGATTTTTACTTTTGGCGTCAGATTTTTAAAAACCATCACCAAGATCTACATCAAGGAACTTAACTGCCTATGCTTTCTTGTAAGAATTTTGTGGTTTAAGGTCTTGTGTTCCAGTCTTTAATCTATTTTGAGTTAGTTTTTGTATACGTGTAAGATGAGAGTTTAGTTTCATTCTTTTGCCTATGCCCGTCCAGTTTTCCCAAGACCATTTATTAAGGGACTATTCTTTTCCCTTGGCTACTTTGTAAATTAATTTACCATGTATGTGCCAGTTATTTCTTGGCTCTCTTTTCTGTTCCACTGATCTATGTGTCTGTTTTTATGCCAGCACCATGCTGTTTTGATTACTATAAGCTTTGTAGTATAGTTTGAAATCAGGAAGTGTGAAGCCTCCTCCTTTGTTCTTTCTTAAGACTGCTTTGGCTATCTGGAGTCTTCTGTGCTTCCATACAGATTTTAGGATTATTTATTCTAGGTTTCTGGAGAACGCCATTGGTACTTTGACAGAAACTGTGTTTATTATATAGACTGCTTTGGGTAGAATGGACATTTTAACAATACTGATTCTCCCAACCCATGAGCACAGAATATTTTTCCATTTATTTGTATCTTCAATTTCTTTTATCAATATTTTATAATCTTTTCTTAAAAAAAAAAAGATTTTATTTATTTGACAGAGAGAAACACAGCCAGAGGGGGAACACAAGCAGGGGGAGTGAGAGAGGGAGAAGCAGGCTTCCCGCCAAGCAGGGAGCCCGATGTGGGACTTGATGCCGGGTCTCCGGGATCATGACCTGAGCTGAAGGCAGTTGCTTAACCAACTGAGCCACCCAGGCACCACTAATCTTTTCAATAGACTAGTTTTTATTTCTGGTTACATTTATCCCTACATATTTTATTCATTCTGGTGTAACTATAAATTGAATTTTCTTAATTTGCCTTCCTATAGTTTCCTATTAGTGTATAGAAATGCAACAGATCTTTGTGTATTTTGTATCCCTCAACTTTACTGAATTTATCAGGTCTAACAGCTCTTTGATGAAGTCTTTAAGGTTCTCTCCATATAATATATATCATTGCAAATAGTGACAGTTTTTCTTCTTCCTTTCCAAGGTGAATGCTGTTTTGTTTTGTTTTTCTTGCTTAATTGCCCTAAGGCTACATCTAGTACAATGTTGAATATTAGTGGTGAGAGTGGACATTTTTGTCTTGTTCCTAATCCTAGATAAAAAGTTTTCAGTTTTTCACCATTAAATATGATGATTGCTATGGACTTCTCATAAATGGCCTGTATTATGTTAAACTATGTTCCCTCTATACCTGCTTTATTGAAGGCTTTTGGATGTTGAATATTTGTCAAATGCTTTTTTTTTCTTTGCATCTATTGAGTTGATCATATGACTTTTATCCTTTTTTAATGTGGTGAAAACTATTATTTTTAAAACATTCTTCTTATAAATATTTTTAACTGAATATGGACTTTTAACATAATGCCCAGCAACAGCTTACTCAGAAACTATTAACTAAGGTTAGGGCTGTTTCCACAAGGTTAATAGCAAAAAGGCTTCAAGAAATTTTGCAACTGTAATTTACAAGTTTACCAGGTAATATAAGACCCTACTGTCCAGTTGCTACCATGTAGATGGAGGAGCCTAATCAATCTGATTAAAAGATATGTTTGAAATAATCCTCATAGTTTTATTGCCTCATATATAGGAAAAGTATAATTTTTCCCCCAAATCTAAAGAATTAGATATGTTCCTTTATCTTCAGTGACAACAGTTCTGATCTGTGTTCCCAATAATTAGGAAAATCAGCCACTGGGTCAAAACCAGAGAGTCATTAGGACTTATTTACTATAATCTTCTCCTCTGTGGACATGGAAATTAAATGTCCAGACAAATTATGCAACACACTAAGACTACACAGTGGTAGAAAGCAGAGACAAGAGTACTTAAATCCAGCTATCCTCACTCTTCCATCCAACTCCTTCTCTACTAGTTCACACCACCCTTCTCTATAGATCTAGAACTCTTCGTGTCATGTCCACTTTTTTTTCCCACCTTTATCTCTCTTTGGAAGAAAAGATCCTTAAGTAGAAATATTATTTCATTCTAAGTTTACATTCACTTACTAAATTTGCCTTATGATTCTTACACATCTATGTTCAATTGAAGTGCTTGATCATTGCCTAAATCACTGATAATTTTAAATTATTCTCTTCCAATCCACCAAACTATTAATCATGTCCTATGGCATAAAGCTCAAACCAACTTATATTAAATTTATTTGTGTGAGTTAGTCCTTCAAGATCAGTTTAGGCATTTGTAATTTAAGCCCTCCCTTAGAGAACATTTAAATAGCTAAACATAACCTTGGAAAACATATGCTTGAATGCTGATAGAAGCATTTTGACTAACAGGTGCAGTTGAAAGAAATGCCTTTATGAACTATAGCCTTCTATATCCTAGTAATGGACTTCCTGCATCATAAGAGCTTCATTTTCCATTTCTATAATCATCATGTTGCTAGGCACATAAGAAATTAGTGTGTGCTTACCTTCCTATCTGTCCTTCATAATTACTATATTATTGTTACAATAAACTAATAATTAATCAAAAGAACAAGACCAGAATATTAAATGGGTTTCATAGAGAAATGTTTAATAATTTCATAGGAACTAAAATTAGTCATTTTATAAAGCTGAGAAGTCTTTGAGAAATAAAATTGGTTTATTACTTTTTCCTCATAAAAAATCATTTGGTTAAGAGGGATTCACTATGGGCGTTGATGATGCCTGAAGATGTCATAATCAAGACTGATTTAGACCAGCATAACCTGGCTGAAGATGCATAAAAGCTATTAAAGACTGACATCAATATATCACAGTCCCTGGACCACTAAAAAGAACTGCTCTATGAGCAAATGTGTAACTTTTTTCATTGACATACCCCGTTGCTGAAACATGGATTTTGAAATATGATATGTTCTATACTTAAAAGTACTAACTCAGTAAATAAATATCATAGTAATAGAATACACTAATAATCAAGAAAATTCAACAAATATATATAAATTAGCTATCCCTCTTCTACCAGCAGCTTCTATCAGTAATTCCTTATTTCTTTTAAGATTTTATTTATTTATTTGAGAGACAGAGAGAGAGCACAAGCATGGGGAGTGTCAGAGGGAGACAGAGAAGCAGGCTCCCTAGCCCAATACGGGACTTGATTCCAGGACCCTGGGATCATGACCTGAGTCAAAGGCAGATGCTTAACTGACTGAGCCACTAAGATGCTCTAGTAATTCTTTAGTAAGGAAATCTCAGGCACTGAAACCAGACCAACACTTGGATCCAAATTCCAGCAACACTACTTCTTACCTGTGTGATCTAGGACAACTCACTTAATATATGTCCATCTTAGTTATTTAACAAGTTACATGAGAATATTACTTTCTACTTCTTAAGATTGTTGTGGAAAAAAAAGATTGTTGTGAAAATACAACATCTTTAACATTAACAGTACCTAATAAGTGATCAGCAAAGGTTAGCCTATAGTATTAATAAAATGTTAATTTCATTAATTAACTCAGATTATATTAGAGTTACCATGAAAGCATATGCTAATTATCAGTTTTAAAAATCTGTCTTTGGAGATTAGTTCAAAATATGATCATTTTGTGTACAATGTAAATGGCGATTGCAATGGAGAAATGCAAAAATGCCAGATATTTCAGAGTAAATAATTCTAAATGGCATAACTTACTACTACTTTCTAATTTTAATAAAAGGTTTTCTGGTTCCATTTATTGATTCACCCAGAAAAACATTATTACAATAATGGCTGGCTACAAGAATAACAAAATTACTCAGAAAATCCCCAAATGGAAACAATACAAATGCCCATCAACAGGAAAATGGATAAAAAAATCATTACATACTCCTATGCTAGAATGCTACACAGCAATAAAAAGTGAATGAATTACTGATACAACACAGATCTAAAAACCATTATGGGTGAAAGATGTCATGCACAAAGTGGTACATAACATATAACTCCATTCATATGAAGTCTGGACACAGTCAAAGTGTTTTATGGAGACTAAAGTTAAAATACTGCTAATTCTGCAGGGCAGGGTTGGTGGGTACTAACTGGAAAGGGGTGTGAGAGAACGCTCTAGGGTAACATAAATGATCTATATCTTGTTCCTGTTGTTTTCCTATGTCTATACATACGTAAAATTTATCAAGCTGTACATTAAGTTTTGTGCACTTTATAGTATTTATATTATATCACAAAAAATAGTAAATCTAAAAATACAATGAGAGATTACTTTTCAAAATTTTTTAAAAAACAACAGACCTGACAACTGGACTACCTATGCTTATGTTTTGACCCCTTCAATTTAGACTACCTAGGACTTCCATTTCTGACTGAGATAGAATAACAAAAGTTGGATCTACCTTCCACATGAAACAACAAAAAAGTCCAGACAAAATATGGACATAATTTAGTGTAGAATATATAATTCCCAAAAGTTTGAAAATAAAAAAAGTGAGCCCTACAGTTGTCCATATTATAGGGAAGGATAATCCAGGTAGAGCCTCTCTGAAACTGAAAGTCTGAGAAGACCAAGATAGCTAGAGTTTACAGAACATAGTACCAAAGAGAAGAGCACTCCAGAGACTGGGAATTCCAGAGATCTGTAGATTATCATCTTGGATCTTTAGCTGATTAAAGATCAGTGCATGCATTTGAGAAAATTACCCAAGGCTAGGAGAACTCCCTAAAAGTATTTGAAGGAACAATAATCACATTAAATGCAAATAATCTAAAGGCAGAAATTCACACATTAGTTTAAAAACAAAACAAGACCTAAGTATATGCTACCTACAGAAATCCCACTTTATAAATATAAGGACACAGATAGGTTAAAAGTACCAGGATGGAAAGAGATATGCTAACAGTAATCAAAAGAAACCTAGAATGATTCTTTTAATATAAAACAAGGTAGATTTCAGAGCAAAGAATAGTACCAGGCATAAAGATCATTTCATAACAAAAGAAGAATTATTTTTTTCAAGAGTCTATAACAATCCTAACTTTTATGCACATAATAACAACTTCAAAGTACATGAAGCTAAAAAACTGACTTTTCAGAAACTGTGAAATCCAGAAGACATTGGAAATACTTATTCAAAACGCTAAAGAAAAAAATCAACTAGAAGAGACTATCAAAATTCTCATTCTAAAAAGAAAGAAAAGGTTTTTAGGGGTAATTAAAAAATGAGAGAAGTTTTTGCCATTCAATACAAGCTACAGAAAATGATAGAGTAACTTCTTTACCCTGAAGGAAAACATGGAACCACAAGGATTGGAGAGCTCCAGAAATTATAAATATGTAATTTTTAAAAAGCATTATATATTTTTTCTTTCCTTAACTTCCTCAAAAGATAACATTTAGAGCCAAATATAAAACATTATGTGTGGTGTCTGGGTAGCTTGTTCAGTTAAGCATCTGCCTTCAGCTCAGGTCTTGATCTAGGTATTCTGGATCAAGTACCACATCGGGCTCAATACTCAGGGTGGAGCCTGTTTCTCCCTCTTCCTCTGCTGCTCCTTCTTTGTCAAATAAATAAATAAAATAGTAAAAAAAATTTTTTTTAAATTATATTAATAAACTTTTAATGTGCACATATGAACACAGTAACATTAAAGGAGGAACTAATCACAGCATCCTGCTTCAAAGTTCCTATAAGACCTGAAGGGTATTAACTTTAAATAGATCAGAATAAATTTAAGAGGCATATATTCTAATCCTCAGAGCAATTACTAAACAAATAAATTGAGCTAAAAATTCAAGTATGTAATTAAAATAGAAATATATAATGAAAAAATACAAAAGAAAGCAGAATACAGAAACAAATGGAGAACAAAAGAGATGCGAGAAATAAAAACTAAAAAGCAAAATGACAGGCCTCAATAAGAGTATCAGAACTTACTTTATATATAAATGGGATAAAAGCCCCAACAAAAGTCAGAATTTGTCAGAATCACCTACATGTTATTTCAAGAGACAAAATACAAAGTCACAAATAAGAAACATAAAATACTGGAAATAGACATGCTATGACAAACAGTAAGATTAAGAAAGTGAGAATGACAATATAAAAAATCAACTGGAAAACTAGACATTCCTACAGACAGGACAGTCTTTTCATAATAATAAAGGAGTCAATACATCAGGAAGCTATAAAAATTATACATATCTATGTATCTCAAATGGAGTTTGAAATATAAAAAACAAAAACAGAAATAAAGGTAGAAATACAAAAATACACAATCATAACTGGAATCTTTAACACATCAGTTTTAGTAATAGATACAATAACAGTAATAAAATCAGTAAGGTAGAGAATCTCTGAATGACACTATCAAGAACATTAATTAACATTAAAAATTATACTTAACTTTTGCAGAATATACATTCTTAAATGCACAGGGAATGGGTACCAAAATAAACCATAGCAAGGTGATAAAGGAAGTTTCAATAAATTTCAAAAGACTAAAACTTTACAGGATATATTCTCCAACCACAAGAAATTAAAGAAATACAACCAAAAAAGCACCAAATATATAAATATTAAATCACCTGTTTGAATCCATGAATCAAAGAAATCATGAAGAACATACTTGTACAGTGTAATGTTCTAATATTAAAAATTGAGAACTTGAGGATATAATATGTATCTAGAGTTGGGGCTTGGGGTATTGGGTTTTGGGGGAAGAGGGAAGTGTCTTGAAATGATATCAGAGACAAATTTCCTCTGTTCCACATCTTTTTGTTTTTATATATTATGGTCAATTATTAGATATATTCCTTGTTTGCTTAAGAGTACATATTATGCAGTTTCTGGATATAGTGATATCATACATATATATAATATATACACACACATGTACACACATCACAGATCTGTACTTTATGTTGAGGCTATGTTATATTTATGTTTATGTTTAGGTTATGTTATTAAGTGTTTATGAATGTATAGATAACATATTTTCCAGGTAGATTAAAACTTCATACTATAAAAAAAATGAATATTAGAAAAATATGTTTAACTGAATATTTTAGGAATCACATTTTCAAAGTTTGTGGAATGCAGCTAAAGCAGTCCTTAGACATATGTAAAACACTAATTAATTATATTAGAAAACAAGAATGGTCTCATATACAGCATCAAATTTTTCACCTGGGGCGCCTGGGTGGCTCAGTGGTTAAGCCTCTGCCTTCAGCTCAGGTCATGATCCTGGAGTCCCGGGATTGAGCCCCACATTGGGCTGCCTGATAGGTGGGAAGCCTACTTCTCCCTCTCTCCCTCCTGCTGCTTGTGTTCTCTCTCTAGCTGTATTTCTTTCTGTCAAATAAATAAAATCTTTAAAAAAAATTTTTTTTCACCTTACCAAATTATAAAAAAACCAACAAATTAAACCAAAATAGGTGGAAAGAAAAAAGTTAAATAAGGGACAGAAATAAATGAGGTACAAAATAGAAAGACAATGGAGGAAACTGGTGAAAACCAAAATTCATCCTTGGAAAGTTCAGTAAATTCAACCTCTAGCCAAACTGATGAAAGAGAGAGAGCAAACACAAATTACTGATATCAGGAATGAAAGAGGAAGGAGACTATACACCCCACAGATATATAAAAGGATAATAAGGGGATATTATGGACAACCACATGCCAATAAACTATAAAACTGAGATGAAATGGATAAATTCCTTGAAAGATAAAAACTATAATATCTTCCTGAATTAAAAATAGATAACCCAACAGAGGTCTACGTCTATTAGAGAATAGAATCTATAGTTTAAAAAATGTTCCCTTTGAGACTTTTTAGCCTTTTCAGATTCTCTCATGGGAGGCAGATTCTGCCAGCAAGGAAGGAGCATATGATTGCTGATAGGGTAACAAACAGTGTGTGCCAAATCTCCTCCCCCTCCAAAACAGTCAGCACCAAATCTCCCTTAAATCTTTCCTCTGCCTCTCAAAGGCCCCACCTGCCTGTACTGTGATAACTACCTTTAGGAAAATCAAAGAGAAAGGAAAGAAAAAAATTATAGCTCTCAAGTCCCAAATGGAAAATTATGATCTACATTTTCTATTTATATTAGAGTTCTCTTGGACCTCTGCTCAGTTTTTTGGGTATACGTGCTTGCCCTTTGGTTGTAACTTCTACAATTATCCTCCATGCTCTTCCATGTAATGGTTAGTATACCATCTGTGAAGTCCAACTGGCAAATTCAAATCATGGCCTCACTCCTTAACCTTTGGTTCTGTAATTAAGTTACACTCTTGTTCTAGACTTCTCACACGTAAATAAATATGGTTAATACTGTTGCCGGGGACCAGCCTCAGCAGAGATGTGGGTCCTGAACCACGGGATGTCTGCTGGGTGAAATAATGACAGGGACATGGAAATCTGATGCAAGCTGACAGACCCGAGGTCAGTCAGGAGAGACCTATGAAGCAGGCTTAGGCTCATGCTCTGGCTCTCTAGCTCTGGCTCTGGCCCTCTTGCTCTGCTTCTCTCTCTGATTCTGTCTCTCTTGCTCTCTGTCTGCTTCTGTTTCTGCTGCTCTCTCTGCTTCTATTTCTGTCTCTGTCTCTGTTTCTGTCTCTCTTTTCTTCTTGCTTCGCAGGGTCTCCGCCTTTTCCTTTGCCTCTGGCTCTGCCTTTGTCTCTCTTGACTGACAAGGGCCCAGTCTTTTATTATTCAAAAGTGAGGAAGTTGGGAGATGCATTTAGGTTAAAGTTAAACAAAGTGATTCATAGCAGGCAGAGTCAAGCCTTTCTAAGAAACTGACCTTTACCATTAAAAGGGAAATTTGTGAATAGACTCAGTTTGATAGTTGAGCAGGAAGAATAAAAGGCAAATAAAGATGATGTTGATGATCATGGCATTACCATAACTCCAGATTCTTGGGGGGGGGGAGCCTGGAGGGACTTTCATTCACATTCACAGGTACCTCCACCAAAGTTTCTGGTGGCTTGGGCATGGCGGGAGGTGTAGATCATGCACCATCCCAGACATAATACTATATCATAGAGTTATGAAGATTAAATGCTTAATACATATGAAGCATTTTGACTAGGAAATATTTAATACACGTTAGGTATCAGTACTATTACTATTATTACTATTATTTTCCTTAATTAAGGGGAAAATACCCATGGTGATTTTATGAAACCAATGAAAAAACTATAGTTAATACAACTTAAAACATTTCTTTAAAAGATTTTATTTATTTATTTGACAGAGAGAAACACAGCCAGAGAGGGAACACAAACAGAGGGACTGAGAGAGGGAGAAGCAGGCTTCCCGCCGAGCAGGGAGCCCGATGTGGTACTCGATCCCAGGTCTCCAGGATCATGACCTGAGCCGAAGGCAGTCACTTAACCAACTGAGCCACGCAGGCACCCAACTTAAATCATTTTTTATTACATTATTTTATTTTTTCAGTGTTCCAAGATTCATTGTTTATGCCCCACACTCAGTGCTCCATGCAATACATGCCCTCAATACCCACCACGAGGCTCACCCATCCGCCCAAGACCCTCAGATTGTTTCTGAGTCCAAAGTCTCTCATGCTTCATCCCCCTCCCTGATTTACTCCAGTACACATTTCCTTTCCTTTTCCTACTATCCTCCATATTACTCTTTGTGCTCCACAAGTAAGTGAAAGCATATATTTGACTTTCTCTGCTTGGCTTATTTCACTCAGCATAATCTCCTCCAATCTGGTCCATGTTGTGACAAAAGTTCATCCTTTCTGATGGAGGCATAATATTCCATTGTATATATGGACCATACCTTCTTTAGCCATTTGTCTACTGAAGGACACCTTGGCTCTTTCCACAGTTTGGCGATTGTGGCCATAGCTGCTATGAACATTGGAGTACATATGGCCCTTCTTTTCACTTTTCTGTATCTATACTGCCCAGAGCAATCTATAATTTCAATGCCATCCCAATCAAAATTCCAACAATCAAAAAAAAAAAAGATGATCACATCAAAAATGGGCAGGAGACATGAAGAGGCACTTCTTCATAGAAGACATACAAATGTCTAACAGACACATGAAAAAACAAATTATTTTTGAAGACAGCTAGTTGGCTAGCTAACGAATAAATTGCCTTTATTCCTATGATTCTTTTTAATTTCCCAAGATACTTTGCATACCTTTTCTATTAAGTAGCATTATAAAAATACTGCATTCTTTTTTTAGCTGCTGGTTAAGAGTTTTCTAACATACCAGGGAGAAATGTCCTAGCCAGCGCTGACAGTATTCTTAACTGAGGAGTGTATTTTATGACTTCTTTATGGTACTCTCTGAAAATTAACAAGGTGACTACATTAAAATATTTATTAGTGTTTATGCTTTGGTACTCCTGTTAGACTTTTATTTAATTTCCAAGAGGGAGAGCTATTGGGAGAAAAGTTCCACAGAAACAGATAATGTAAGTGGCGAAGGAAACTGATATGAATTCTAATAGAATGCAGATGTCCTCAACACTGTGAAAATGTTGTGTCTGACATGATCATAAAATGTTAGAGTCCAGGGATTTCTCAGATTACTAAATTTTGGAGTTGGAGCATACCTATTGAGGTTGTTTTAGTTTATTCCTCATTTTGCAGGTATGGAAAGAAGCCAAGACAAAGAGAAGTTCAGTGACCTATTCAAAGCTGGATCTCAAAACACATTCTTTTTTTTTTTTTTTTTTTAAGATTTTATTTATTTGACAGAGAGAAACACAGCCAGAGAGGAAACACAGCAGCAGGAGTGAGAGAGGGAGAAGCAGGCTCCCCGCCGAGCAGGGAGCCTGATGTGGGGCTTGATCCTGGGTCTCCGGGATCATGACCTGAGCCAAAGGCAGAGGCTTAACCACTGAGCCACCCAGGCGCCCCTCAAAACACATTCTTGGGCCTTTTGACTCACACTCCAATTTTCTTTCCCCAATGCCAGCTTTCCAATCTTGTTGATTTTCCTTCCCTGAATGATAGTTCCTCAGCTTGCAGTTGAATTTACTCATCCACCATTTAAACAGACGTTCACTCAGAAGCGTTTCCATTAAACATTAAAATAGTTGATTGAGACTTAATCCAAATATTATTGTTTAAATTATTTTGCATTTACCTAACAAATCTCCCTTCCACTCAAAGCTCAGAATTCTAAATACTTGTAGATTTATAATAAACTGTCTCCAAAATTTATTAGTGCATAACTAAGGCATCAATAATTAATCAAAGTATGTGAGATTTCTAACAATTATCTCCTTAAGAAGAGCTGGAAGAGGTACCTGAGTGGCTCAGTAGGTTAAGCATCCAACTCTTGATTTCAGCTCATGTCATGATCTCAGGGTTGTGGGATCAAGCCCTATGTCAGTCTCCTCACTCAGTGAGGGATCTGCTCTTTCCCTCTTCCTCTGCCCCTCCCCACTACACTCACTCTTGCTGTCTAAAATAAATCAACAAATTTTAAAAAATAAAGAGAGTTGGAAATTTTATTTCTCAAAGAGCTTGAGTTTGATTATTCTGATTTCAATGGAGAAGGTAGCTCATACCTCTTAACCTATTTAATGCCATAAATGCATTAAATGGATTGATGGGTCACTCATACCTCTTAACCTATTTAATGCCATAAATGCAGTTTATACATGGTTCACACCGAGGCAACCCATTCAGTCTGGAAAACCTTCACCAGATATTTTAGGAAACGCCACCTCTTCTACTAGAGACTGAAGACTTCTCAAAAATGTACAGAATATGTCTACTCGGAGAACAAAAATGATAAATTTAACTAAGTAACAGGAAACAAAATATCATACTTAATGTTGTCATCTAAAAACACATCTGCATTATGTGTTCAAACATCCTTCGCCCATGTACCCTCTTTAAGGTATATAACCATTAAGATTACAAAACAAACATTCTTTTTTGTTTGTTTGTTTAAAGATTTTATTTATTTGACAGAGAGAAACACAGCCAGAGAGGGAACACAAGCAGGGGGAGTGAGAGAGGGAGAAGCAGGCTTCCCACAGAGCAGGCAGCCCAATGTGGGGCTCGATCCCTGGTCTCCGGGATCATGACCTGAGCCGAAGGCAGTTGCTTAACCAACTGAGCCACCCAGGCGCCACCAAAACAAACATTCTATAATTCTCATCTTTGTTCTTGTGAGTGGCCAGCTGTTTTCCATTTCAGGCAATGGAATGAACCAAAGAAATGAATAAAATGCTAAAAGAGATTACATAAAAGAAAGTGATAGGTGTTAAACATTCTATTAGATGTTCTTCATTATCATCTAATAAAGTACAGATTATCATTTTTAATTCAATGCAAGGAAAAGAATAGTAAATGATTTCACATGAATTTTTAATACTATGATTATATCAGAATGACAAAATAATTTTTACAAAACACTTATAGATTTACAGGTTAAGATGATAGACTTAAAACAGATTTATATCCCTTGTGCATCCTGAGGACTCATTGAAAAAGACTGAGAAACAGGGCCATTAGAACAGAAGCTATCTTAATGCGTTTCTAAAGTGAATGACTGCATATTAACCACCAAGACAGAACAGAAGTTGGTCTAGAAAATGAGCCACAGTCTAGAAAGTGACCTGAAGAAAGTGAGAATTCAGAACCTACAAGTTTAGAGAGAGATACTGAGGGCAGGAATGAGAAAGAGGGCAAAAAATGGGGTATCATTTTGTGTCTGGAAAGAGAATACTACTCCATACCTATTCTCAATCCGGAGGGCATAAAATAACTGGCAGCCAAGCCAAAGAATTATACGTCTGATACAGTTGTGTGTATGTAGTTTAAATCAATCCTTTGTGGTATGTGGTAAGCACCTTCAGTCTAAAAACTCACATTTCCCTTAATCTTAAAGAAGTTTTTATCATTTAGTGGGAATAATATCTTCCAGTGGATATTGGTCATCTATAGTTGCTTAAAATCTTAAAATATCATCCCTAAATATTGATAATTTCCACAGCATGACTTCCACCTTCCAAGTTAGAAGTCAAAATACCCAGAAGAGGGAAATGACCTTCTGGCAGGCGTGGTGGTAGAGATGTCACACTGTTGGGGCATAGCAGGATGGAGAATTCTATTGTTTGCAGGAAGAATCCTGACCAACATATGTCTCCTACTGTTTTCTTTATAGACATCTTACCATTGGCTTACTTAAAAATCTTACCATTGGCTTATATCTTCTAGAGCATTCATGTCTTTTATAAAAATAATCACATTTTTTCTTTATAATTTTGTATTATGCTAAGTTGTACTATGTTTCTTCCAATCTTCCAGAAAAGAAACTTTGTTGTCATTTTGATTTCTGATTCTTCTGTTATAATTTAATCAACTAAAATCTTTTTGGATTTTTCTAAAAGCCATTTAATCATTGTTCCTTAAAAGTACATCTACACTTAAAATGTAATGATCTGATTCTCTCATTATTGTGTCCTATAAAGGTACTTGCTCTTACTGTTGGTTTACTTTCCCTGCTCCAAGTTCACGTGTTTTCTTCTGTGGAGTGTAACTGCTCATTGCCTAGTCATGACACAGAATATGGAATCCTTCAGCATCTCCCTCATCTCGTGCAATCTCTCTGACTGATAGTAAATGACAGACAAGGAGTCCTCCAGTGGGCAGCATCAAAAGCACTGGCAAGCTAGGACCTCACCACTGAACTATATTTGGTATGGAGGGAAAGCCAATCTAAATTTCCTTTTTTTTTTTTTTTTTTTTTTTAAGATTTCATTTATTTATTTGACAGAGAGATAGATCACAAATAGGCAGAGAGGCAGGCAGAGAAAGAGGGGGAAGCAGGCTCCCCATTGAGCAGAGAGCCCAATGTGAGGCTCAATCCCAGGACCCTGAAATCATAACCTGAGCTGAAGGCAGAGGCTTAATCCTCTGAGCCACCCAGGCACCCCCAATCTAACTTTTCAAAACCTGTGGCAAGGAAGCCTATTACTAGATTTACACTGGAGTATTGTTGTGTCTTTGGGGACAGGTAGTATCATGCAGCATTTACATTCCATCAGAACATAGACACAGTGCTCTCAAGTGGGTGGAATCTTCCCAGACTCTCCCAAACTGTCATCTCTTTTACCTAGCACTTAAGGTCTCAGATATATTCTTGTCATATACTGAGACCAGGCACTTTTTCTTATCTTTGGAAAATTCAGAACACACCATTTTTCAATGGCACTGATGTATTTTTTCAGTGATTTCTAAATCTTTTCACACATTTTATACAGTCTTTAAAGCTACAACATCAATTGATTGTGGGTGTCATTTTACTTGGTCGGATACATTAATTGCTTGATTAAACATTGACTAGGTTTTTACTCTTACTCAGAAGAAAAAGAATGGGAAGTTCTCATCTATTGTAAAATATAGTTTGACACTTTTCATTCTTTCAAAACTGAAGTTATTAATGTAAATGTTGAGGGAATATTAACCTTAACCATGATCAACCTTAGGTCTGATAAAAACACATCTGTTTGGTCAATTTTGTTAAATGTTTATTTTCTTTATATTACTACATTTTATGTCCACTTTCTGGGGGGCTTAGGGATTTAAATGTGAAATATATAGTTACACATTTAGGTGTCTCAGATTACAATGATGTCTATCCATCTATTGGTTAGGTAATTAACAGGTAGGTACTAAGTGATTCTAGTAATAAAGTTAGAGAAACTAACGTGGAAAATTTTTCTTTTAAATTTAAAATCCAAATAACTTCTAAATAGCAAAGAGTTCAAAGAAGTATCAAGAGAAATTCTAAAATGTTTTTAACTTAATAAAAACAAAAATGCAACTCATCAAAATGCAATGAAAGCAAGGCATAGACGGAAATATATATCATTTAATGCTTATTTTAGAAAATAAGAAAGATCTGAAATCAATAATCTAACTTCCCACATTAGGAAGTTAGAGAAAGAACAATAATTGAAGTCTAACAAGCTGAAGTTATTAATAATAAAAAATAGAACAGAAATCAATGAAATCTCTACATTTAAGAACATAGTAGAGAAAATCAAGGAAAAAAAATCCCATTCTCTGAGAAGATCAGTAAGAGTGATAGATACGTAGTCAGGCTAACCATGAATGAAAGAGAGAAGACATATTTTAATATCCAAAATGAAGAAGGAATTATCATTATTGATACCATGGACACTGAAAGGATAATAAAGGAATATTCTGAACAATGGTAAACACACAAATCTGATAATTTAGATTAAAAGGACCATTTTGATGAAAGACAAATAAATACTACCAAAGCTCAAAGAAAGAAAAATAGACCCTCTTTCTCCATATATATATATAGATAGATAGATATATCCATAACATAGGTATCATATATATATATATACAATGTTGAATCAGTAATACTTTCCAAAATAGAGAGCATTAGGTTTTATAATGCTTAAATTGATGGTTTTACTAGTAAATCCTACTAAACATTTAAGTTAGAATCATATATATTCTGCACAAACTCTTGTTTTAGAGAAAACATTTTGTTACTTATTCTATAAGGCCATCATTATCCTAAGCCAGCATTATCCAGATAGATATGATAAAGCCAGATAAAGATGATATAAGAAAACTACAAACCAATATCTCTCATAAATAGTTGCAAAAATTCTCAATAAAATACTAGCAAATTGAATTTAACAAGGTACAGAATTATACATTGTGACCAAGTGGAATTTATTCCAGTTATGCAAGACTGATTGAACATTTGGAAATTAATTAATGCAACCTACCACATCAACAAGCTACAGAAAAAAATGATATGATCATATCAATTAATGGAGGAGGAAAAGTATTTGACAAATTCAATGCCCATTGATGTAAAAACTTTCAGCAAGCTGGAAATGCAGAGGGACTTCCTCAACTTCATAACACCTATAAGAACTACAGACAAAATCATATTTAATGGTGAGAAGTTGGATTTTCCTCCTATGATCAAGGACAAAGCCAGAATGCCACCTTTCAGCATTCCTATGCAACATAATACTGGAAGTCCTAGATAGTGCAATAAGAAAAGGAAATAAGGCATACAGATGGCCTCTTTGTTTGCAAATAACATGGATGTCTTTATAGAAAATCCCAAAGAAGTGACAAAAGCAAAACGAAACCAAAACACCCTGAAACAAGTGACTGTCATAAGGTTTCAAGATACAAAGTTAATATACACCAAGTCAATTTCTCTCCTACATACAAGCAATGAACAACTGGAATATGAAATTTAAAATGCTTGGTTATGTGTAACTCACAATTAAATAGGTATAAATATAACAAAATATACATAGTATCTATATGAAGAAAACTGTAAAAGTGATTAAATAAATCAAAGAAGATAAATGGAGAGGAATTCTACGTTTATCTAGATTCAATATTGTTAAGACGTCAGGGTTTTTTCCAACTGCATCTACAGATACAATGCAACCAATCAAAATTATAGCAAGCTATTTTGTGGATATTGAAAAATTAGTTCTAAAATTTGTATGAGAAGGCAAAACTCCAGAATAACCAATATAAAACTGGCAAATATAGTTGGAGAACTAATATAACCTGATTAAAGACTTAACACAGAGCTAAAGTAATAAAGATTGTGTTGTACTGGTGAAAGAATAGACAGAGCAATGCAACTAAATATAGAGCCCAAAAATAGACCCAAATGTATATAATCAATTGAACTTTAACAAAGAAACAAAGGCAATTCAATGAAGAAAGAATAGTCTCTTCAATAAATAATGCTGGAGCAGCTGAATATTGAGATGCAAGAAAATGAATCCAGACATAGACCTTTCACAACTCAAAATTAATCACTTACATATGAAACACAATAATATAAAACTTCCAGAAGATAACAAAGAATAAATTCTATACTTGGGTTTTGTGATGAGTTTTTAGATACAATACCAAAAATATATCTATGAAAGATAAAAATTGTTAAGCTTTATTAAAATTAAAAACTTCTGCTCCACAAATTACACTGTTGAAAGAATCAAAAGACAAGCCGGATTGAGAAAAAAATATTTTCAAAACATATACCTAACAAAAGACATATCCAAAATATACAAAGTACTCTTGAAAATCGGCAGTAAGAAAAGAAACAACCTAATTAAAAACTGGCAAAAAATCTGAACAGATACCCCATGAAAGATATAGGTGGAAAAAAAAAGCGCATACTCATCATTATTTGTCATTAGTGAACTGCAAAGTAAAGCGACAATGACATATACACCTATTATAATAGCTAAAATCTGAGTCCTGATAATAACAAATGCTAGTGAGTATGTGAAACAACAGAAACTCTCATTTGTTGTTGGTGAGAACACAAAGTTCTATAGCCACTTTGGAAGACAGTTTCACTCTCTGTTATATAGCTAAACATAGTCTCATATGATCCAGCAAACAGGCTTCTAGGTATTTACCCAACTGATATGAAAACCTATGCTCACACAAAAATCTGTGTGTTTATAACAGCTTTATTCTCAATAGCCAAAATTTGGAAGCAACCAAGATGTCTTCAAATAGATGGATGAATTAACAGACTGATACATGCATAAATGGAATATTATTCAGAGATAAAAAGAAATCAGCTATCAAGTCATGAAAACACATTGAGGAATCTTAAATGCATATTACTATATTGAAAATGTCACATACTCTATGATTCCAATTACATTATATCCTGAAAAATACAAAACTATAGCAATAATAAAAAGATAAGTAGTTGTCAGGGGTCGAGGTTAAATAGTTGAAGCAAAGGGGATTTTCGTGGAGGGTAGTGAAATCATTCTGCATGATACTGTAATTGGAATATATGACCCTATATATTTGTGAAAACCCACTGATTTCATAGCATAAAGTGAGAACCTTAATGTATTAATTGTTTCAAAAAATCATGTATACCCTTGGCAGTTCCTAAGAGGGAAAATGCAGAATGTGACAAAACAATCTCATTACATGATAAATATATGAAGTTATCTTACAGAAGAGGGTAAAGGAAAAGTGCTGACCTTAAGTAACTAGGGAAATAAGTGGAGCCTGTGAAACTAAAGGCAAAAGAAACTATACGTAAGAACTATATTCTAGTTGAGAAAGTTGTTTCCCATGGGAACGCAGGTTAGGAATTCAGATACCTCTACGTATGTATACTCAAACTGATGGTTTCTAAAGGATAGCTGACAGCAGGAGCTACATTTATCACTGTTGGAATAGAAGGCTATTGATGAGCAAAAAGAGGCTAGAATGATCTACATGATAATGCGTTTTAAGTTGGAGACAAATGAACTCATGTTTAGCTTAGTATAGATACAGATAGCTTCATACAGAAATTTATAGGCGCGCGCGCGCGCGCACGCGCATGTGTGTGTGTGTTAGTATACATTCCTATATTTTGCTCTATCAGTTGAAAGGGACTAGAAGCAAATACACTTCAGTAGCAGCGAGCTCACCTAGTGCCCAGATCTTAGCTTCTAGTATCCTTCTTCAATAAAATGAACCAGAGTTCCTAGAAGAAATGACTGATTCTAGAAATGGGGCAGGAAATATAGAAATAGAGACCACAGTATCTTATAGTCCCCTCAAAATAAAGGAGTGTTTTTTAAAATCCACAATAATGGTAGTATGTCAAATAAATATAGGAATCAACTGTAAGAGCTTTCAGTGGTCAAGGATGGAACTGTTTGAACAACAAAATAAATAGGGCAGGATGGGTGATTACCCTGGGTATAAAATTAATACCTGTGTCTCTAAACTGGTATAAATAAATAAGTAGGAGAGAAGAAACAAATCTCCCATGAAGAACTCCAAATAATTTATGTACATACTCCACTTTCTTTTTTTTTTTTTTTTTTTTTAAAGATTTTATTTATTTGACAGAGAGAAACACAGCCAGAGAGGGAACACAAGCAGGGGGAGTGAGAGAGGGAGAAGCAGGCTTCCTGCCGAGCAGGGAGCCCGATGTGGGGCTCGATCCCGGGTCTCCGGGATCATGACCTGAGCCGAAGGCAGTCGCTTAACCAACTGAGCCACCCAGGTGCCCCCATACTCCACTTTCAAGCAGGTGGAGTGCAGTTCCCCAGTCCTTAATGTGGGCTATGTGTAGTGGTTCCCTCTATGCAGTAGGAAAATGGAGGGAAAGAATAACTTTACAGTAAAGAGTCCTAAAAAACACTACTTGAGCCAGGTGATCAAGGTCAACATCAATAGTGATAAGTAATGTTGACAGTATATGCCTTTGATGTGATGTGATGAAATGGCACTTCATCTTTGTGGTCTTCTCAAAATATGTAATTCCTGTCAATCATGACTAGAACATTAGGTAATTCCCAAATGAGGGATAGTCTACAAAAATATCTGACAAGGATTCCTCAAAACTGTCACAGTCATCAAAAATACGGAAAGTCTGAGAAATCGCCATCGCCAAATAGGAGCATAAGGAAATAGAGCAACTAAATGTAAATGTGGTATCTTAGGTGGATTCTGGAACAGAAAGTGGCCATTAGGTAAACATCAAGAAAAAAGCAAAGTATGGGCTTCAGTTAATAATAATGTATAGATATTGCTTCATTAATTTTAATGAATGTACTATAGTTATCTAAAAAGTTAATTATAGGGGAAATTTAATAAGGGGTATATGGAAATTCTCTGTGCCACCTTTACAAATTTTCTGTAAATCTAAAATTTTCTAAAAAAATAAAGTATATTAAAAGTTAAAAGAGAAAAAGACAAATTCATCTATGCACTGTCAAGTCTGTAGAGAGCAACTTAAAAGGACACATCTAAAATCAGAAAAACACATTATATCGGTAAAAAATAAGCTAAAAATGCAGAACTTTCCTTTGGCTTAAAACACTCACTGAATTTTATAAGATTAGAAATGACTGTCAAGTTTTCATACGGCATTTGATATTATACAATTACAAAATTCCTGGATGGTCTAGTGGAAGTGCTCTAGGCTGAGCCTCCATATTATCACTGCATAACTGGTTCAAAGGAGGGGCACTTGTATGACTCAGTCATTAAATTTCTGCCATGGGTTCATGTCATAATCCCTGGGTCTTGGGATCAAGTGCCACATCGGGGTCCTTGCTCAGAAGGGAATCTGCTTATCCCTCTCCTACTTCCCCTGCTTGTGTTCCCTCTCTTGCTGTGTGTGTCTCTCTCTGTCAAATAAAATCTTTTTAAAAAAATTGGTTCAAAGGAAACCACTACCTTAGCTACAGTCAGGAAGCTGGGAATCAGGAACATAGTGCTCCTCACCTCTGCTCTTTGTAGCAGGACAGGGCTGCTGCAGAGGCCAGTCCCAGAGTCTCATGCTGCACCAAGAAAATACATGACCCCTCCAGGCCCTTTATTTCCCCATTTCACTCTGCTCTGCATTCAAACCTCTCATGAGTGTGATTGATCAACTAAACTCAAATTCATCTGCAGCTTCTTCAAAGAAGTTTGAGAAAGGTACTTTTAAGCTTTCCAGTCTCTGCCATACAGAAGGCACATTAACGAAGGTAAAATAAACATGGGAGTCAGTCAATCTAGCTTATCCACCATGTATGACATTAGATGATTGTAATGTGAGAAATGCATATTGAGGGGCTATTATAAATTGACCTCTTACTGGAAGCCTATTTTCCTCTAGAGTTTAGCAATGATCTATTTGCACAGTCCTTGGGGCCAACATATTACTCAGAAACCCAAACAAACAAAAATATAGTCCCCTCTCAAGTTGTTGTAACATCACAGTCATTTTGCATTTGTTCTCCTAAAACATACAGTAATGTCTGCACCCAAAATTCATTTTCAAATTTTTTCCTAAATTTCATACAATTTTCTCTTTACATTCCCTGATGTGTGTACACATTCACACACACACACACACACACACACACACACACACACACACACTCTATTCAGCTCTCAGCAATATAAGAAATGCCCCCATGGGTCACACATGTCTACTAATTATGAAGATAACTTTGTCCAAACTCACAACTTTAGTATTTGTCCTTCCAGATAAAACATTTTTCCCTTGGAATGAAATATTAGTTTAGCACTGGCTATTTATCCCATTATCAAATATTCCCACAGGCTTGCTCTTACTTGAGCACTCACTTCCCAGCACAGCTTCTTCATCACTAATATCATGTCTTTTCTACAGACAAGGACAAATTATTAAATTTCTATTCCACTAAATGACAAACTAAATTTTTCCAAGAAAAATACAAAAGGAATATAAAAACCAGTCTGGCTGTACTTTGTAGAGATATAAGTTATCTTATAACCACATTGGAAGAAAAAATATTAAGATATACAAACAGAAATTATTACAGAAAAACCAATAGGATTGGTTGCTGAGGCAGCTTAGGAAAGATGACTGCGATAGTCAGAGGAATTATTGTTGAATGAGGTATGAATGAGCTATAACCAGCAACAAAAAGAGTCTTTGTGGAACCCTGTCAGCATGTCACTCCACTCCTGCCACACGTGTGTAAAGACAGATGAAATGCAAGAAACTGCAAGAGGTTTCTGAACTGCTACAGAGGATTTCAAAGAGCTTCTCAATTATAGGTGGTACCAATGAAAACACACAATTCTGAAATAAAATCCCCCTCACTGTTTTTTTCATTCATTCTTTAAATTCTTTCTAAATAATACATTCTACAGTAGAAACTCCTATACCAAGAATTTCTTGAAATGGATTGGAAATAACAATAAAGAGATCTGAGCACAATATAAAAAAAAAAAACAAAAAACAAAAAACTAAACCTTCTCTTCTCAGTCTATAAAATTTCTCAGATAAACTTTTGAAATGATGAATTCATCATTCGGAAAGAGCACCAAGAAATAGTGGTTTAAGAGGACTCTAAATTTAACATGCTTACACCTGAATTGCTACTATATCAAGAAAAGAATGTTCCACATTGAATTTACTAGCACACATCAATTTATTCATGAAACATCTATTCTCCTATAAAATATACTTCATTTTATCCTCACTTTTGTACACCACACTTGAACACAGGAGTTCTTCATGAATGACTTCAAGAAAAAAAAAGGAGAAATAAACAAAAATTTGTACCATGAGATTTTCAATTTAACTGTACACTAAATTTTATTAATTAGACTCAGAAAAGGAGAGGATAATAGATTCTTGTCAAAGAAAGTTACATTTAAGTCAGAAGTAAGTTATATTTATTTTCTCTTACACATGAAGTTTAAAAGAATTATAATAAGAGTAGCACAGTATTTTTTTTCTTCTGCTTTGCCTCCAAGTAGCCAAGGTGGAGCTATATTTAATATACATGTACCCTGTTCAAAGCTGATATCCAAATAGCATAATAGCAACAAGCAAATGATAATACTCATAATTCCCTGCTCTATCAAACACTTTTATAACATATCGTGCTAGCAAACTATAATCCTATCTTATTTTTCTATATTTACATTATCAATTAACTAATAACAATTTTAAAACAGGTAAATAACAAAATTTACCAAGCAACAAAATTGTTTTGGTCACACACATCAAAGAAACCAGCATCTATGAAGTATTTACTAGGTAACTGGCAAGATGATTGGAGCACTCACATTCATTATTTTAATCTTTTCTACAGCTTCCTCAAGTACCTATCAATATCTTCCTTTATACGAAAGGAATCACAGACACTAAAGAATTCAAACATTGCATGAAAAGTTACATCATTGATGAGTGATAAAATCACTCCAACACACTTCTGTTATCTCCAAAGACATGCTCCTCCTACAGCCTTACTATTTGCTGTCCTACATATCTGCTGCTATGAGATTTACTGTTACAAACATTGCACAGAGCAAGCATTCTTTTCTACTCATGCACAGACCCAGAATATAAGTGCCTTGAGTACAGAGCTACCCAGCAGGATGTCTCTGAACAGCTCTTCAAAAAGACCATACCTTTGTTTCATTTCTTCTGTGTCCCAGGATGTGTAATAATGGTGTGTCCTTCACTGGAGAAGGGGGCCAATCTTAGTACAATAAGAAGATTGTCTACAAAAGGGCATTTCCTTTTAGAAGTCACGTTTGTTTTTGAGAAGTTTTTCATTCTGTTATTTGAATTATTAATTTGGATGACTAAAATACAATACAAAAAGCGACATGGATATTTATAAGCATATAATCTCCCAAATTTCCCCCAAATTAATTCCATATCAACCATCTCAAGTTAATTTACAACCACCATTCAAGAAATTCACATCCACTATTTCATCATTTTGATGAAATGTTTTCATAAGTACTAAACAAGCACCATGGGAAATTCTGCTTAAGCTAGTTAAAAAAGACAAAGTTTAACTGGAAAATGACTCTCAAAGGAAGACTATCTTCAAGTTGTCCTCACTGACCTTTGTAATGCAAACAAATAAAAGGAAGATGAGAAGGAACCTATAGATTACTGAGGAATTGAGCTATCTCTCCATTTCTTTGGGGGAGAAACACTCAATTAAAGCCAATAGTAAGTAATATGGACCTGTTTTTTGGTTTCACTTTAGCCTGGGTGACCCCTTGGAACATTCATAGAAGAAAGGGCAGCTAGCTATCCCTTAAGATGTTCTTAACTTTGCTCAAAGCTCTGTTCCAGCAGAATCTATCACATCACAACTCATTATTACACATACTGTTACTGCCTATGTCAAACAGCTTCTCACAAACTGTCAATCATGTTGCAAAAATAAGGGATAATTCTGGGTGTTTATTGATGTTCATCCTATATTCCCAACAAGGATGCATTATAAAAATATTCTTCAGTAATATTCATATTACTCCTATTGAGAATATTCAAAGCTATAGAGAAAAAAGGATCAGTGGAAGAAGTTAAATGAAACAATTTACAAGCACTTCACATTCAAGCGGGGTGGCTCCTAATACTAGAAAAGTTGCAGCCTAAAGTATATTTCAAACTTGATATGACTTTACCTTTGATAATGGCCACTGATTCTCTTGGCAGGGCTAGTTTATACAGCCAAATTCTCTGCTTGAAGAACAAAAATATGTATTTAAAAGCCTAGGAGGTTTGATAACATAAAAATACAAAGAGATCCTAATGTAGTGTCAGATATAATAATTCTATTTTTCCCCTAATCCTGAATCTCACTTGGGTGAACATAGGATTAGTAGACTATATTCAGCAAGTTTAGGGTTTAGAAACTTGGTGTCCTAGGATATGAAAAAGTTCAATTTGTTTGTCAGTTGTACACACATGGATACAGGAATATTTGGACTTTGAGGGAAAAATAACATTTTGAAGATTTCTAAGAAATGTAACTAAAATAAGTTTAAAACCAACAACATACATGGATATCAAACATTGCCTTAGAGAAAAGGCAAATAAACAATTCTTATCAGAATTTTTTTTACGTCATAGTAAGGCAAATATCTCAAGGACTTACACTAAGATAATACTGTAGCTTTAATACTCAAAATAATAGAGTTACTTATTCTTTTTTTTTCTCAGTAGGCTTCATCTTTATTATTCTTATTATTTTATTTATTTTTATTTTTTTATTGTTACTTAAATTTTTTTCCAGTGTTGCAAGATTCATTCCCCATTCCCCACACCCAGTGCTCCACGCAATAGGTGCCCCCCAGTACCCACCACCAGGCTCTCCCATCCCTCCACCCCCCTCCCTCCAAGTCCCTCAGTTTGTTTCTGTGTCCAAAGTCACTGTTGTTTTGTTTCTCTCCCTGGATTACCCTACTTCCCATTTACTTTCCTTCTCCCACTGTCTTCCAAGTTACCCCTCATGCACCGCAAGTAAGTGAAACCATGTGATACTTGACTTTCTCTACTTGGCTTATTTCACTCAGCATAATCTCTTCCAGTCCAGTCCATATTGCTACAAAAGTTGGATATTCATCCTTTCTGATGGAGGCACTATTGTTTTTTTTTTAAGTATCAAGTTCTTTCAGGAGGTGATAATGGCTAGTTATCTGTGTTCATTTACACAACCAAACTTTTCACAGAAATTTACTAAAAGACGTATAAAGTCATAATGGTGGTAGAAGCCAAAATTAGCAATAAAAAATGTGGCTAAACACTGGGAAGAAATTTCCCTTGTAAAATTACATAGTTGAACATATTAAGAAATGATCAATGTCCAGAGCTATGCTGTGTAAAGGTTAGCCATTCATTACATGTGGCCAGTAAGCATTTGAAATGTGGTTATTCCAAATGGAAACATAAAGCAAGTATAAAATACACATCAGAGGTAAAGTCTTTGAATAAAAATAAGAATGTGAAATATCTCATGTGTAATTTCTATATTGGCTGCATGTTTAAATAATAATATTTTAAAATATTGAGTTGACTATAATATCTCACTTGACTTCATTTAGTTTTTTTTTAATGTGGTTACTAGGAAATGTTAAATTACATTATGTGACTGCCATATTTCTAATGATGTTGGTCTACACCTTTGAACCAACAACATGGCTAGAGAGGAATTACATAAGAGAAAGTTTCCACTCTCTTCCCAGGAGCCCTAATGACAGAAAAGTGGGCCAGAACCACTGACCACTTTATTATGTAAGATATATATTTTAAAGAGTCAGAATTGGTTCCTCCTTCCATACCTTTGACATCAATAATTTTCTTCCTACATCCATTAATGAAGCCACATCTCCTAGCAATGCAACATGGCCAAGAGTAAAGGGGAAAGGTTGTAATAAAGTACAACCTGGAATATTGTTGATAATAGTTAAGGACAGAAAGAGGAAGAGTGTGGGAACATTCAGTGTTCATGAGGGACTGGAATGTTCTACTAGCATATTATTCAGACATAAAGCCAACTATTCATATTAAAAAAATTGGTAATCAAAAAACAAGGAAACTTTCTGTATGTCAAAAGAATAGTAAATGAAAGATTTTATAAAATAGAAATTTTACTAGTGACTGTGTTGATCAACTTTTGTTTCAGTATGTACTCTAAGAAAAAGAATCTGACAGCACAGAGATATACAGTAAACAGAATCAAATTAATATCTTGTCCAAAGGCACATTGGGCTTGGCTAGAACTTTTTCAATTCAATAAGACTACAGAAAGATTTATAACATGAAGCAAGAAAATCAATCCACTTAAGATTAGAGGAAAACCATGTCTACGAAGGTAGAAGAAAATGTGATTCCATCTGGTTTCACAGACTCTATGAAACATAAGATAAAGTAACAACAAGAAAGAACATTAGCTAAGAAAAAAATAGAGTTGGAAGATATAAGAAAGTAATTCAGAGAAATGAAAACAAAATAGCAAAATTAAAATATATATTGGAATCAATGGACTACAGAATCAACACTAAAGTAATAGAAACAAAATGTAGAATATAGGCTGTTCAGTGCTGATCAACAAGCAAAGCTAAACCTATCAGAATCACATGAACTGCTGCTGTTTCTTCTCTTTTGTGTGTGTGTGTGTGTGTGTGTGTGAGAGAGAGAGAGAGAGAGAGAGAGAGAGACAGTGCCTACATGGGCAGGGGGTGGGGTTAGGGCGGGGCGAGGGAGGAGTGGGGAGGGAGAGAGAGAATGCCAAGCAGGTTCCACATTCAGCACTGAGCCCAATGTGGCACTTGATTTCACAACCCTGAGATCATGACTTGTGCAGAAATCAAGAGTTGGAACCTTAACGAACTGGCTACCAAGGCATCCTAAGATTGTTTTTTGAATATATCGACATGGAATCCTATCCTTCAGAGTCCGACTCAGTTGATATAATAGGTCTTGAAAATACTGTGTTTTAAAAAGTTCTCCAGGTGATTACAATATACACACAACTGTGGGAATGACTAGTGTGGCAAACCAGAGGAGCTAAATGCCAAAGACCGGCAAGAATAAAGATGAGAAAAATAACAAATATGGAAAACAGAATGAAGAGAGAAATTAGCAATTATAAGCTTCTTTAGGAAAGAAAGAAAGAGGTAATATTCTAGTAAAGAAAGAGTAATATTCTAAGATCCCTAAAAATAGAAAGGTAAGTACATATCTGCAGACTGAAATGGATTATAGAAGTCTATGGAAAATGAATAGAAAGAGAAACACATTCCTGGACATATCTTGGTGAAACTCTTGACTGTCGAGGTTAAAGAAACAAATCTTACAAATATCACAAAGAAAAAAAAGTTACTTGGGGTTAATTTCAAAGAGTAAGAAATCAGGTCTTTTTCAACTTCTTACCTGGAACTAATTTATAGGAAGCAATGAGGTAATATTTAGAAATTTAACTAAAATGGGCTTTAGCTTAAGAACTATATAATTAGCTGATATTTTATTTATGTGCAAAGACAAAAATATTGCAAGTATGTAAAAACACAAAAATGAATCAACTAGAACTTTTTTTCGTGAGTAAATACTCAATGAATTAGTAAAACAGTGTGAAAAAGTTTAAAAACTGGTAAATTAAAAATATAATAAAGGAAAATTAGCAATATCAGATAGTAAGGCCCATGATAAATAACACCATGTGATTCTTAACAAGAAAAGGTAGACAGATACTAAGAACAGACTAGAAAGCAGAAGCAAACTGAAGTATACATAAAGAAAAAATACATGTGAATGCACTGAACAAATACTTAAAGAAAAGAAAATATATTCTATATACACCTATGTTCAGAGGGAAAAAATTATAGGAAGGAAATGCAGCAAACAAAAAAAAATTGTTTTCCTCTGGATGGTTGGAGGTTTTTATTTTATTCTACATTACTTTGCCAAGGTAATTTACCAACAACAACAAAGAAAACCTGTATCACATATAATCAGAAAAAAATAATAAATGTCAAAAAATTAGAAATCTTAAAAGTATTTTTCTAATACTGTAATTAATGGCAGTGCAAAATATTATTTGGCTCATAATACAAAGGTCACTGTGTGTCCTCCCCACTTTCTTCAAAATGTTGTGAATAGAAAGGAGTAGAAGGTCCTGGTGAATTAAAAGCTTGATCACTTTCCACCCTTCTTCCATTTACAACCCTAACTCCAATTCTTTATTTTTTTTTTTAAAGATTTTATTTATTTGACAGAGAGAAACATAGCCAGAGAGGGAACACAAGCAGGGGGTGTGAGAGAGGGAGAAGCAGGCTTCCTGCTGAGCAGGGAGCCGGATGCGGGACTGGAGCCCGATGCGGGACTCGATCCCAGGTCTCCAGGATCATGACCTGAGCTGAAGGAAGTCGCTTAACCAACTGAGCCACCCAGGCGCCCCCCTAACTCCAATTCAATACAACTCCTAAGCCAAGCAAATGCTAAAAGCTACAAGCAGGTAGTGATCCAACTGAGAGAGACACTGAAGAACTTTCAAAGCTGGAGAGCCTAAGCTGACGATGGCAATGCAGCTGAAGTCTTGAGAGAAATCCGTAGACCAGGGGAGAAAGCGGACACTGGCTTCAAGAGTGTACCTGGATTCCTTCATCCCTAAACAATGGAATGTGTTCCTTATATCCATAAAGCTAAAGTAATACAGAAAGCCAAGGATTTTTGCCATGTTCTTGTTTGGCTTTAAGTGGTAACCAGCAATGAGCACTGCCAAGCAAGATGATGGAAACTGAGTGCATGAAAGATATCGCTAAGCCACTAAATCAACCAAACATAAAATCAACCCAACTTCTCTGAACATCCTGTTAAGATATAATAATTTTAATAATATTGTATGTATATTTTTTGGCCAGCTTAAATTCATTTACATTACTTGCCATAAAAAGCCTCTTAATTAATATAATTGGAGAAGATGAGGAGAGCAAATTATGATGGGCAATAAGTCTTAAAATGTATGTTGTTAAATCCAAATAAACAATGTTAGAGTCTAAGGGAATGTGTAGTGTATGTTATAAAGTTTATTAAAATAGAAGAGATATACTTTAGTGGAAATCAGTTGTTAAGCGTCTGCCTTTGGCTCAGGTCATTATCCCGGGGCCCGGGGATCAAGGCCAGCATCAGGCTCTCTGTTCGATAGGAAGCCTACTTCTCCCTCTCCCACTCCCCGTGCTTGTGTTCCCTCTCTCCCTGTCTCTGTCAAATAAATAAAATCTTAAAAAAAAAAAAAAAAGAGGAAGAAGAAGCAAATGGAAGGTTCATTCAATACAAAATGTATCACCATAATTCATTACAACAAAAAATGTAAAACAGAAAAATCATATTATATTAATAGATGCTGAGAAGACATTTGACAATATTCAACAGACACTTCTTAAGTAGGAATAGAAACAGTCTATTTAAATATAAATAAATCTGCTCATCAAAGTTCAATAGCAAATATCGCATTAAAAGATAAAATACTACAATGATTTTATTTACAGTTTGGAACTCAGCAGAGATATTCACTGCTGTCATTATTTTTCAGTGTTATTTTGGAGGCTCTGGAAAATTCAATTTTAAAAAGAAATAACCTATATAAATATTTTAGAAGAGATAAAACTGCTGTTTGCTGATAGTGCACTTATATGCTGGAGACACCAGAGATTCTGATTTAAGAAGTACAACATTTTATATAAGAGATTTGTAATGTGGATGGATAAGAGATAGATATACAAAACTCAAGAGATTTACATTAGAGTATTCATTTATATCAACAAACATAAAAAAGAGTAAAACTAACAATAGTAATGAAGTAGGTAAGAAAGATATTAACCTCCCAGGGCCCCAGAAAGACACATGAAGAACCTTATGATATTTCATTAACACTACACCCCTTTAAGAATGATTTAAAACACCAAAATAAATGAACATAAAGAAAGAAAAACAAAACACAGTAAGTGGGACAACCAGAATGGCTGGTGTGGGACAACCAGAATGGCTACACCGCTGGTTGGTACACAAAACAGTACAGCGACTAGAGAGAATTTGCTGGTGTCTTATGGAGTTAAACATAAATTACATATAACTCAGCAGTTCTACTCATAGTTATTTACAAAGGGAAATGAGAACATATTTCCAAACTGCATGCAAATATTTAAGGTATATTTATTCATCATCACCACAAAATGTCTATCACCTAGTAAATGGAAAAACAAACTGACTATTCAATGGAATATTCACTTCATGATTAATTTTATGTTAAATGAGAGTCAACACAAAAGGCAATATTTTATAGTCTCTCATATATACGATATTCTGGAAAAGGCAAAACTAATTCAAAGAGTTTTGATCAACAGTTGCCAGAGACTAGGGGATTGAAAAGACATTTTACTAAAAAGGAGCATGAGGAAATTTTTTGGAGGTTACAGAAATGTCCTATGTCTTGATTACAGTGATGGACATTCTACCTTGGCAGAATTCATCAAACAAATTTTACTGAATATGAATTATATCTTAACAAACATAACTTAAAATAACTGAAGGTCTTAAAACAGGCATGAATAAATGGAAAAACATACAGTGTTCTTAAATAATGACTTAAAATATATTAACTCCCTCAAAATTATCACATAAATTAATGCAGTTCCAATTAAAATCCCAAAAGTATGGTTCTAGAATTGGATAAAATGATCTTGAACTTCATACAAAAGAAACAATGTTTAGGGCACCTGGTTGGCTCAGTTGGTTAAGCGACTGCCTTTGGCTCAGGTCATGATCCTGGAGACCCAGGATCAAGTCCCACATCCGGCTCCCCTATCGGCGGGGAAACCTGCTTCTCCCTCTCTCACTCCCCCTGCTGTGTTCCCTCTCTGGCTGTGTTTCTCTCTGTCAAATAAATAAAATCTTAAAAAAAAAAAAAAAAGAAACAATGTTCAAGAATAGCCAAGAAACTAGGAATGAAAGATAACTTAGACTTGCTATACTGTATCAAAATATACTATAAAACTACTGTCTTGTATTAAACTATTAATTGTATCATATTAATACAATATAAGTATAGGAACAGACAGGTTGGACTATAATAGAAGATACTAAAAAGGATTCCAGTATATAGCACATTTACTGTATGATAATAATGTTAAAAAATGAAGGGTTTATTTATTAACTGCTGAACATGAACCATTTATCTAACTAGGAGAAAATTATGTTGAACCCCTATCTCAAACCATAGACAACAATAAATTATGGAGCAGGGGTAGAATATCTAAATATTAAAACCATTATATTCATAAAAAATTAGGAGTAGGGAATCTTCTTAATCAAGACAAAAAAAACCTTAAAACTACAAACAAGAAAGAAAACATATTTATAATAAATAACTTAAATGATTTATATTGGAAAAGATACCAAAAATCTTTTAATGTGTATTATATGCAATGAAATAACATAACATACAAGAGCCCTTTAAACCCAATAAAAACAACTAAACAGAAAAATGAGGAAAGGAGTAGTTCACTAGTGAGTAAATCTAAATGGCAAAAGAAAAAAAGTGGGGCGCCTGGGTGGCTCAGTTGGTTAAGCCACTGCCTTGGCTCAGGTCATGATCCCAGAGACCCGGGATCGAGTCCCACATCGGGATTCCTGCTTGGCAGGAAACCTGCTTCTCCCTCTCTCACTCCCCCTGCTTGTGTTCCCCCTCTGGCTGTGTTTCTCTCTGTCAAATAAATAAAGTCTTAAAAAAAAAAAGCTTAAATTTACTATAAGTTTAGAAAATATAAATTAATGTAACAGTGAAATATCACATTATTCAGCAGACTGCCAAAAATTAAAAAGAATGACACATCTTGCTGTTTAGGATGCTGAAGAAAGTTATGATCATATACTGCTGGCAGAAATGTAAATCACTATAATCTTCCAGAAAGCAGTAAGATAGTATCTTAGCAGTCATGCTACTGGGACTATATTCCATTACCTAAAATTGCCAGTTTAAAATGTTCCTTGTACTTCTGTACATAATGGCCAAAAAATGGAAATAAAATTAATAATCAGCCATAAAAAAGAATGTCATAATAATATTTATCATTTTACCATGAAATATTACACAATAAGGATAAACTGATTTGGTTTTATTCCAGTTGATGTGGTAACATTTCCATAGGGTAGTATTGTGCAGGGAAAAAAGATGCGGAAAAGCATTTAATATGATGATGGGATGGATGGATGGATGGATGGATGGATGGATGGATGGATGGATGGATGGATGAATGGACAAAATTCTTATATATGGTTCTACCAGCATAAAGGAAAAAGAAAAAGATAAAGACAAGGTTGTTAGGCATTCAGTAGTGTTGAAAAAAGGGGGAAAAGTAAGACAGATAAAAGAAAAAAGGAAAGGAGAGACCACTCAAAAAAACAAAAACAAACCCCAAACTATTAATTTAAAAAATTGACACATAAGAGATTATCTTTTTATGTACAACTATACATATAAATATGTGTGCTTCTATTAATTCTAAATGAATTAATAAGTAGATTTGTAAAAACAAAATTAGCTCTGTCTACTGATATATGAAAATGTCAAACAAGATAATTTTATGTGAAAAAAGCAAGTTCTTGTGTGTATGGTAATTTATTTTTGCATATGTTTGAATGAGCAAAGAGAAAGGACAGAACGATAATAGCGGGTTGTTAATTTTGACTCCAGAGCTTGAGAATGGGTGACATGGGTGTGCACAGAATAAACAAAGTGTGTTGCTGGTTTGTGATAATGTTTCCTCTACACATTTTTGTAAGTATTGTTACAAAAAGTGTGCATTAAGGGCGCCTGGGTGGCTCAGTGGGTTAAACTCAGGTCATGATCTTGGGGTCCTGGGATTGAGGCCCACATCGGGGCTCTCTGCTTGGCAGGGAGCCTGCTTCCTCTCTCTGCCTGCCTCTCTGCCTACTTGTGATCTCTCTCTGTCAAATAAATAAAACCTTTTAAAAAAAAGTGTGCATTGCTATTGTAATTTAAACAACATAAAATAAAGGGAAATATACATTGCTATCAAGGAAGAAAATAAAATTATTATTTAAGGTTAATGCTTTCGAAGTAGTTACGGGAGTAAGACAGATGAAGGGAAATGATTTATTGAGTCCCTGGGGGAAAGTTTCATTTATAAACATACATTTAAATCCAAAGCAAACATATCAAGCATTTACTTTGGTACTGCCTGAGGGCTAACAATTCGGAAACTGTGGATTTCAAACCACCTCTTACAGAATCACTGGAGGGACCCATAAAAAGGTATGTCCCCAAACTCAGCCCAGATTTTCTGAAGGAGAATCTCCAGGGATGAGACTTGAATCTACATTTTTAACAAGTATTCTCCCCTCCCTGGGATGAATCTAAGGTGAGAGACAGAGCTTTAAAAGCAGTGGTTAAGAGCTGACAAGTCAAAAGAATCACCCATTAAAAAAAATACAATCCTGAACATTTGGGAAACAGAGCCTCAGGCAGTTTCAGTAGAGTCCTTCTATAAAACAACTGATTGAGCTGAGAAAGAGGACCACTGCTTTACTGCAATGTACTTATAATTTTACAGCGATATTAACAGTGTTTATGCAAAAGAAAAGGGAAAGTGAGACCGCAGGTTGTTTTGGTGAGATATATATGCTATATTTTCTCACGCTTACACTCTCTTTCTCTTTCCACACAGGCCACCTTATAAGAACTATGATCTACCTCCTAGCACATGTCTAATTGCCTGGCATATCACTTCAGGTTTTTTTTGTTTGTTTGTTTGTTTGTTTTGCCATTCAAAGACCGTCCCAGAAATGTAGTTCCTTCAGCAGAAATTCCTGAAGGGGAAACTCTTGGCATTTGTTAGTAACACAATAAAAAACCCCCAGCTACTAAAGGAGCAATTCGAGAAGAATCTGTTATCAGGGAGGACTTACCATATTTTTCCTGTTCAGCTCACAGCTTAGTAAGTGATTAAGTCCAAAAGCTCAGTTACCAGTCTTCAACAGGTAGACAACAGGCTGCAAATCTAGTCTAAGTTCCAATTCAAATAAACCTTTTGGTTGTGGAGAAGTCACTCCACTCTGCCTCAGTGTCTCTGTCATTAAATAAAGGGACTGGGTGTAAAGAACTTTACAGATGTATTTAGCATCCTTCCATAAGTTTTAAGATATTTACTGGGAGATAGTTTTGTAGCGAATGCAATACTTTGTAGAAATTTGGGAGACTCCAATAATGTAGAGAGAAACAGATCTTAAATTTGCAAATATTCTGGTATCCTATGGCCCTTGTGTTGTATTTATGGGGTTTGCCTTTTTGCAATGCTTTTCAGCTTCTGGGTTCCCTCAAATCCCATTTATTGTCAAGCTTTGCTTTTTAGACATAATGAAAATGGCCAACTTGGAAATCCATGTATATCAAAAAGAAGAAATGTTTTAGCTGGTATAAGAATTCTTAGAATAACTCTTTGTGTTAAGAAAATGCAGCAATAACCTTGTTTGGAATAGAAGGTGAGCTATAATGGGACCTGATAATGGGTAAAACTGTTCTCCCTGAGACAAGACAATGGACCCTTTGGTTCAAAGAAGGAAATTAAAGAGGCACTTGGTGGTTCAGTCCTTAAGCCTCTGCCTTGCCCTCAGATCACGATCCCTGGGTCCTAGGATCAAGTCCCACATTGGGCTACTTGCTCGGCGGGAAGCCTGCTTCACCCTCTCTCACTCCCTCTGTTTGTGTTCCCTCCCTAGCTGTGTTTCTCTCTGTCAAATAAATAAATAAAATCTTAAAAACAAATAAAGGGGGGAAAGGAAAGGGATAAATGAAAATAAAGGAGAAAGTGGAAGTAAAGTAAGAAGAAAAGTTGCACAGTGTGACTGGATTTCTGTAGACAGCCCTGTGTCTGCATTAAAACGTACCAAATCCACAAATGTGGGCTGATAGAAAAAGAAGGCAGAGGATGCTTGGAGCTTTGTACATAAGTGACAAGGGGGGAAATTATGGAAAGTAACCTGGCAATACATTTGGGGCTTAAACCGGTTTACAGAAATCCTCAAGGGGCAGAAAAGCTCATAAAAACACCTAACCAACTGACTTCTGTGTACTTTAAAGATCAAACATTAGTACATTATTAAGGATCTGAGAATTTACATGTGGATCCAGAACAAATAATAGCATGTCTGGGTCAAATTAAGTCTTCCATACCAATAATGAAATCTGAGTATGGTGAATAACATCACTATACTTTAAAAATGTGAACAAAATTGGTTCTCTAATTCCTGTACTCAAACTAGCTCAAGTAGATAGCAATATGCTAAGCCTGTAACTAATGTAAAGTGGTTTTTTTTTTTCATGCAGAGAACATCAACTAGCAAAACCATTTGCATTATTTATACAACACAATTTAAGTGGGAGTAAGAAATATAAAAGCTATTTCATAATTGACTTTCAACATGTACATATTTATTTGTTTACCAGGTATTTATTGAGCATTTCCTATATGCATTCCACTGCAGAGTCCCTAAGGGAATTTAAAGATATGTAAGCATTCATTCTTGAAGAAGCTCCGAAACTAAGGAGACAGACTTTTAAGCACAGAAAGTTAAAAAAGAAAGAGTAAATGACCATTGATTTTTTTTTTTAATTGGCTAGAAGAGAATTTCAGAAGCTGAAGTGTCCTTGGTTATATCTTAGGAACTACATTAACACCTAGTATAGTCACACAGATAACAAAAGCTGTAGTATTTCAGGTAACAGGGAGATCACTTTGAATTTAGTAATCAGTGAAGCTGCCACACAATGGAGAAGTTAGACTTAGTTAATATTCCAGCACAAACAATGTGGAGGCTAAAATGTTAGGACATGATCAGGTCTGCTGGGCTAAAAGAGCATTTGAAAGGCAAACAGATTTTGTGGAAGAGGAAAGGAGAAAACACCAAGAGCCTAGAATCTACCCTTCTCTAATTAAGAGACTTGGGACAGATTGCTTACCATTTTCACATATCTGATTATAAAATAAAAATTAATAATATTTACACTATCTTCCTCATAGCTATGCTATAAAAATCAAATTAGCTCATACATGTGGAAGAAATGCAAACACTTTAAAGTTTCATAGAAATGTTCAGTTAATTTTCTTTTTCTTACTATCAGAGACTCACCTACATTTTTAGGATGGATAACCTCTTGGATTCTCAAAAAAGGTTCTTACTGGCATTCATCTTATCCATCCTGAGACCTAACACTCATGATGTCTTTAACTCCTCTCTGTTTTTTTCAATTTCAGTTTAACTTTGCCCGTCCATCTTAAGTCTTTGATATATCAGTACATCCACTTCCAAGATTCCCTGCTACCTGCTACCTGACCACGATATTGCCTTCAGAAAACAAACTGTTGTCTACTAGTGCTCAGCTGACACTGACTTGGTCCATGCTTGGACAAAATCCTACAGACATCAGTCACATCTGATGTGTCAATTAACACATGAACCTAGAGTAACACACATCCTCAACACTAGAATGGTTTCTGGATTTACTCAGAGCAAAAGGAGCCAAAATGGTTTTAAGTACATGTCGGGAGGATGGAAAATATAACAGATATATAACTTTATAGGAATATTAATGTAACTGCATTAAGAGTGAATTGAATAGAAAGTGGACTGTGTGCCAGTGTATTCTATTATCAAGTTTAGATGTATTATCTCACAAATATTCAAAACACTCTTAGTAAATATTAATTAATTTATGACATACCTTATTCCAGAAAGGAATTAAGACAGTTTACATAAATGTACACATTATAAACTTAGGGATTTTTTTAAAGAGAAAATCATGTGAAATGTAAAATGAAGGTAGGAAAGATTATGATAAACCCAAGAGTGATGTTAATATATAAAACCATGCTTCAAAAAGTTATTTTTCTTCATAGAGAGAAGGCAAAAATTCATCTGTGCATATTTTATAGCAGCCTACAGAAAGAATGAAATGCAATGTTTCACATATTATAATTTTTAAAATAACACTTTCTCAATTATTCAACAAATGTTTACTGAGTACTATGTGAGAGGCAAAAGTATAGTTCAAGAGCTACCTTGGAGAACAATGTGAACAAAATTTCTCTTGGTGTTTATACACTTGTGAGGGAGACAGATAATACAAAAACAAACATAAAACATATACTATGACACTCTGATAGCAATAAGTGATAGGGGGAAACAAGATACAGAATAGAGAGTGATTGAAGAGAAGGTATAGTTATTTTAGATCAGGTAGCTAGGGAAGACATCTTTGAGGAGATGATATTTGAGCAGAGACATGACCAAAGTTGACTTCATTCTGAGTTTGATAGGAAGCCACTGAAGATTTTAAGCAAGGAATTCCATGATCTAATTTATATACTAAAAGAATTCCTCTAGCTTTTGTATGGAGAACAGAATGTGGGCAGCCAAGAGACAGCAAGGCAATGAGACAAGAAGTTCTTCCCATAAGAAAACATAATGGCTTAGATGAGCGGAGCACCAGTGGAGGTGATGAGCAGTTGGAGATGGAATGTATTATGAAGGAAGTTTGCACGTGAATTGGACATAGGATGGGATGAAAAGGGCAACATCTAGAAAGACCTCTAAGTTTTCATCTTGAGCAAGTGAGTGGTGGGTCTATTTATTGAGAGGAAGATGCCTGAGAAAGGTGTTGATTTAGGAAGCAAAATCAATGAAAAATGAAGGTGCCTGAAAAACACACATTTGAAGAAGAAAGTCAGGACTGAAGCTATAAATGTTTATATAGCATTTAGATATTAAATTTTAGATAGGACTAGACAATATTCCTAGGGAGAGTTCAGACAGAGAAGAGATCATACCTAAGTGCTGAGACCTAAAGGCATTTCAACATTCAGAGTTGTTGAGTTAACTTTCTCTTTGCCCACCATTGCCCTAAGAAGATAGTCATGGCAGTTTGCTCAGGACTGAAGTCATTCCTGGGTTGCAGGATTCTGAGTACTAAAAACAGTCCTAGGCAAACCTGGTTTGAGTTGATCACCCTAAACCCTCAGTCCATCCATTTTCCATTCTTGCTTCCCTGCCCTATGCCTAGGAGACTGACCTCAACAGACCGCTATCAACCCCAGGCTCCCTTCCTTCTGCCTTCCTAGGGCTCAGCAAACAGGAGACATCAGCAGATTAGAAGGTGGGAGGAAACAAAGGCATGAATATATCTTTCAGTCTCCCTACCTTTCTGCAAAAATGGTGGTTACCACTTCTGCGCAGCTGCCCTTTTACATGGATTCAAGGTCTTCCTCCAAGCATCAATTACAACACTCCCTCCCTCCCCTGCATACTCTGGCCTAAGATGGTAACAGCTTTCTGCTGATGCTAATCCCTAGATGTTTCCCAGTCCTTTACTGTTCCCTGTATGCTCTGTAACCTGCATGAACTTCTCTTAATAGCCCCTAAACTAAATTTGCCATGGTCAAACCTGATAGGGCCAACTAATTCACAGCTTGGGAGAGCAGGATGGTACAACAAAGGAGAGGTTTGTGAGGTAGAAGCAACAAGGGAGTTCAAGAACTAAGAGGCCAGGGGAGCTAAGAGTTGTCAAAGCCAGTGATTTTTCAGTTAGGTAATATCTTCTTCTGAGAGGCATTCAAAAAAACCCATGGAGGTGATTTTTGCTCTCATAATAATTGGGAGGGTCTACTGGCATTTATCTGGCAGGAACTAGGGGTGCTAGAAGTACTCCTTTATTCCGAATGGTCTCAATTGTCAAAGAACTGCCCCATGTCCTGCTTGGACATTCACATAAATGGGGGCAAAAAGAACCCCCCAAAAAAGTTTGATCTAAGCACAGACTCTAACATATTTTTTGCACAGTTTTAATATACATTTTACATTTTCAATAAATGCAGACACCATATAAATCAAAGAAACGTTATATGAATTTATTTGGAAATTTACACAAGTAATTTATCATTTCAGAAAAATTTTGTTATGACAGTATGGTTTTTAATTCTCCATAACATAGCCATTTCAGTCTGTAATTGTCTATTTATTGCAAGCAAATACCATGTGTTTAGGTCTTCTAGTATACTTCCAGTACACTATTCCTGTTGAGTAGTCCCATGTTGAAGTACATATTATTACACTGTATACTATTTCTCTCATATTATGATTAACTATACTGACTTTTTAATAATTGTATTTGTTGGTATATAATATTATTTATGAAATCCACTTCAAAATAGTAAAGGGAACTTCAGAATGTTATAAAGCCTATAAATATTTGTTATGGCTGAAATACTGGGTCTGATACAGTTGAGAATAACAGATAAACATGGACAAAGAGGAGAGCCTGGGTGGCTCAGTTGATTGAACATCTGCCTTCACGATCCCAGGGTCATGCTCAGTAAGGAGCTTGCTTCTCCTTCTCCTCCCTGCTTGTGCTCTCTCTCTCTTGCTATCTCTGTCACCTTCTCTCTCTATCTCAAATCAATAAATAAAATCTTTAAAAAAAACATGGACACAGAAATCAGTGCAAATGATGATAATTTACCAATTTAATTTATTAACAAATTTTAATTTATTTTTAGCAGGTGCTAAAAATCTTCAATGAGTGACTAGGATAATGGCTCTGAAACGTTGCTGTACCTTTAATCACCTCCTTCAGTCCTAATACACAAGCTGGCCATGTTAAAATCTCTAAGGGTGGGGCCTGAGCATCAGCATTTTTAAGAACTCCTAGATGAGCCAGGTTTGAAAAGTCTGAATGAAAGGCCAGAAGAAAGTTACTACGAGGAATTGAAGATCAAGTCTGATGGCATGCCATTTAAAGAATTGGTGGTTTTTCAGAAGTGAGGGAAGGAAAGACATGGACCAATTGGGACCTCCAGTGGGGAGCACCTCTGGGTCTGAAGAAAACAACGGGCACCATTGAAAAGACTTCCAGGAAACTGGAGCCCTCAGGCATGGCAGGTTATAATTATAAATTAGAGGAATGTAGTAAAGGAGATATTTAAAAATGAGGCTGGAGATATAGGGATGTCTGCTAAGTTCCAGAGGCACACTGGAAGGGCATAGAGTTGTTGGGGAAGGGGTGGGGGACAGTTTTAACACTTCCAAGTGTAATTACTGAGATGACTGATTTTGATAGATCACAAAGTAGGTTTTTCAATGAAAAAGAAAATAAAATCTTCTTGTAGAGAAAATAAAATATTCAATAACACCTTCCAGGATCTCTGACACCAATTTACAGAAGAATGTTTTCTACATCATTATTTATCACTCAATTTAATCAAACACTGTTGTTTAGAAATAAGCAACTATGGAGGCTACCAAAACAACATGGTAGTATGTGAACCCAGCTGCCTGTAGTTTAATTTTATCTAGACATAGACTTTAGATTACCTAGAAAAACAGAGGGACCTACATCCATCAGGAAATCCCCCTAAAATATTGTTTTAAGTACAGATTTTTCTTAACCCATGATGGTGTTATGCCACCAAATATATATGTCACAAAATAACATAAGTCAAAATGCACTTAACACACTTAATCTACTGAACATCACAGATGATCCTAGACTACCTTAAACATGCTCAGAACTCTTTTCTATTAGCCAACAGCTGAGCAAATCACCTAACCCACGGTCTATTTTACAATACAGGGCTAAATACCTTATGCCATTTGTTGGATACTCTATGGAAGTGAAAAATAGAACTGTAGTATGGGTACAGAATGTTTGTAAATGTGTTGGTTATTTACCCTTATGATAGTGTGGATGACTGGGAGCTTTGGCTGCTACTGTCCAGCATCACGAGAGAGTACCATATGTATATTGATAGCCCAGGAAAAGATAAAAATTCAAAATTCAAAGTATGGTTTCTACTAAATGTGTATCACTTTTGCACCAACATTAAAGTCAAAAAATTTGTAAAGTGAACCACCAAAAGTTGGGGACCAACTGTAGTTAACTTTTTGACAAATATTGAGCATTGGTAAGTTCAAATCCTTTTTGTTTCATCTGATTCGCATTCAAAACTAAACCCAAGTTGTTGGATAAATAATGAGCAACATATTTTAATGTCAGTCAAGGTGATATGGTGATATTATAACTGTCAGATATTATAAGATGGGCAAAAATGATGACACGTGAGTAGTAAGAATTAATCATCTACCGGATTCCTGCTTCTTCTCCTTTCCAATATTCAGTATTTTGGATTTAGAATTCAAGTAGTGTGTGAAAAAAATTGTTCTTTCCATTTACACTCAAAGTTACACAACTATAACAATAAGAACTGAGACTTTCGGGTGCCTGGGTGGCTCAGTGGGTTAAAGCCTCTGCCTTCAGCTCAGGTCATGATCTCAGGGTCCTGGGATTGAGGCCCACATTGGGCTCTCTGCTCAGCAGGGAGCCTGCTTCCTCCTCTGTCTCTGCCTGCCTCTCTGCTTACTTGTGATCTCTCTGTCAAATAAACAAATAAAATCTTTAAAAAAAAAAAAAAAAGAACTGAGACTCTCACAACCACTGCATCATATTGGGAAATGCATAGGCTTTGCTTCCTCTTCCTCTTTTCAGATCTCCCCTTTAAGTTCCAAAGGGGAGAACAAAGGAGAAATATTTCCAAACCAAGATTAAGAAATGGATGAATGAATTCAATAGATAATGGATACAAATGATTACATATATTATCTTCTCAATCCACTGGAATGTGTCAGCTTTATCTGTTACTAGTGATAATATTAAAAAAATGCTGTTTTTACTGAGTTGTATTTCTGTAAGGGTCTGACCTCCATCATTGACCTGGACTTCATCAGATTGACCTTTAACCCATTCAAGCATTTATTAAAGAAAGAAGCTGAGTAGTAGAAGGAACTCCACTGGTCTAAGTGTCAGTCTGGCTTGATCATACACTAACTTCAGGATTTTAGGAAATCTTCTCATAACATTTCTGAGCCCTAGTTTTCTAAAATTTAAAATGGAGTCCATAATACTTATCTATATGTTAGGCATTCAAGCTCAAGAATGTTTGTTTTCATTCCACTCATAACCTCAACTTCTAGACCAATTTCAAAGACAATTTTTTCAAATTAAATAATTAATCGTGTTAATTTTTGTGGTGTTATCTTTTCAATCAATGAACTATTTCCTTCTTAATTATGTTAATGAAGTGAACAGATAGTTTTCCTCTAGAATTTTTTGTTCTTGTTGTTTTGCATCTTTACACAATACTTAACATTTGAGCAGCTATTGTTTATAAATCTAGAGTATGTGTGAATTTAGAGCCCCAATTCACCTTAGCTTGTTAAATAAGTACCTTAATGGCTTTTGCAGAGCAGGAATACCAACATATCTGAGATGTATGCCTTCCCTCCCTGTGTGCATATTTGTCTTTCTTCACTGTTATTTGAGTTAGTCCTTTTAATTTTTTTAAGACAACAGTATGTTTGCATTTGGCCTAGTTCAGCTATAATAAATTCTTGCTCTATCCCTGACAGGTTTTCTCAGGCTGCCAAATAAGTGTCCTGTATCATGTAAAATTTGCTATTTAAATATTTGGATTTTTCTTACTTTCTTATGGCTTATCTTCCTTCTAGTTTTGGGGGATGATTATGCTCTGACTCTCAAAAACTCTAATTTGCATGATCCTAGTAATCATTTTATAGTTAGCTGCTATAATAGTCCATAACAGAGCCTAGAGCCTGTAAAATAGTTCCCTGTAGCAAATCATATCTATAAACATTTTATAGGAAGAGTAAGTCGACATGTTTAAACAGGCTGCTTCAGAAAGGACCTGTATAATTTATGGAGTAGAATGGAAATATTGCTACTCAAAGCATTTTCTCATCCCACTAAAACTATGGTGTGGCTTCAATGTTCAGTGACTGACTGTTAAGGGAAGAGATAGAGGAGGAGGAAATAAATCTTCAGGTATTCTTCTGGAATCTATAATCTACTTCTTTTCCACCTTTACATGAGCATCAATAGCTCTGGATTACATCTCTTGAAATTCTCCCCTTGGCCCTGGGAAAATTATATCATTAAGTTACTTCTGTCCCTCGGTTTCCTCATTTGTAAAATGAGGCTGATAACAGCAATCTCTTTCCTAAGGTTGTTGAGGGAGTACATGAATGTATACATAAAAGATGCTTAGAATAACCCTGGCCTCCAGTAGGCACCCAGCAAGTGTTAGTTATAAGTCTTATTTCCTCCATCACCTGTTCAGTGCTTTCTTCATCTCCTCCAGATTTTATCCAGCTCACAAGGTGAAGGAAGATGGAGGACAAAAGCCAAGGAGAAAGAGAAGTCATATTCTTGGATTCACACATCACTGGTTGACTATCACTTCAGGGAAGTCTGAATCTTTTGCCCCAGTCCAGTGTTTGCCATGTAGCCATTCTTTAACCTCCATCTTCTGCTGTCTTATAGACCTATATAGACCTTATATATCTCTTGAATCTTATTTCAGTAAACAAGACCACAAATAAAACATCATGTTTTACTTTCAATTCATTATCTCTTATACAAGGAACAAGCAACAAATTAGGGGGAATCAGAACTAGAAGAGAGTAAGCTGTAAACATGTAAAGATAGTAACAGTTGAGAAAGTGACTTCTGGTAGTAGAGCTTCCTCAAGTTTCCAAGGGTCACTGCCCTATAACCTTCCTTCAGTAATAACCCTGGGCACCACTCAGGGATGTATCAGGAAGCCAAACAGTTGTTCTGGCTCCACAAGGAGACTATGTTCTGGTCAGTGAGAGAGCAGCATACCATTTCCAGCTGTAATTAACATAAATTGAAAAAATATTTCCCTAGATCTAACCTATTCAATAATACTTATTTGTGGGTATGCACACTGAGTGATGAAATAATAAATAAAATAGTAGTTTGTCTTCAAGCAGCTCGTGATCTAATAGAACAAAAAAAGTAACTGTACATTAGCCATAATATAAGGGAGCAAATATTAAGTGGTATAGGCAACAAATAAATAAGGATCTCTGATGCCAAAACTGAAAAGTGTAGTCAGTTCCCATGAATTTACCATGAAATTCATTTTTTTGCATCAGAATCTCCACTAAAATAGCTATTTGACATTAAAAAAAAAAAAAGCTGCCTAAGTGCCTGGTCTGATCAGGGCTGTCCTGGATTCTACATTAGGTGCAAAGGTTACCAGGTAACCTATAATCTTGTTGGGGATGTAAGACATACAGGCACACAATGATATAAAAGGCTGAATGTTAAAAGGCACATGGGAGCACAGAACAGAAAGTATGGCTCAGCAGATCCACACAGGCGACATGAATGGAGACAGCTGCCTCCCTAATCCACACCCAATCCCAAGTCTTGGATGGGCTTCGCCAATCACTCTGAAGTGATCTTGTTTCTGCACTTTCCCCTGACAACCTCCCCTTCTTCTCACTTTGACTACAATGATTTTAAAATGTAAAAATCAGACCATGGTTCTTCCTGGTCTATAGCCCTTCAATGGCTTCTTACTGCTCTTGGAGTCAAACCCAGACATTCTGTCACAGCCTAAAGTCCACAGCTGGGGAGGTAAGTCTGGACCCTGCCTATATCTGTATGCATAGCTCACACCACTTGCCCACTCCATTGTATCACTGCTGGCTCCTTGCCAGTCCTTGGCCTTGTCAAGCATGTTGCCTTTTCAGCATCTTTGTACTTACAGTCTCCTCTTCCTAAAACTCTCTTCTTCTCCACACTTTCATTGCTGGTCATACCTGAATCCTAGCCTTGCCTCTTGAGAATCCCCACTCCTTCCCTCCAACTCAATAGTCAGTAGCTGCCAGTGTTACTTCCTGTGCCCAAGTTATTCCCTTAATACTCTGCCTGCTTTCTAGGTGTGATGGGCCAGAGATCTCCCTTTACTAGCCCCAGAATAGATTTCATACAGGCTTCTTAAGTCTCTTCCTGGGGCAAAGTATCCCCATGTACCATTGCTGAGGCAGTGAGTTTGATAACGTCTTGGCCAAAGTGTGGTGACATGAGTGTTGGGTATGAAACCAATGCTGTATTCTAATGCTTTTGCTCATTCCCTTTGTGACCTTAATCAAGTTACTTTACTTCTCTGTGTCTTTCTCTCTCCATTTGGAAGGGTCCCCATGTACCTTCTAGGTCCAAACTTCTTTCTTCTATTCCTCCATTTCTTCATCTCACACATACTTACTGAGGGCTTACTTTATGCATGGTACTGTGCTAGCCCTAAGGGCTAAACTGTGAATAGGACACACAGCATTTATGCATTTAGGAGTTTAAATGTGAGCACAGGAAATAGACACTAAACAGTTTTATTCCATGTGCTAATGGAATAAGACTCTCCCTCCCAAACCCCTGATTTGGTCTCCAGACACAGAAGAAGATGAATACTTGAATTTTTCCATATCCTATTACAGAAACCAAAGGAAAAGAGTACCCCTCCCAAAAATTTAAATTGGCACAAGGTACATGGAAAACTGATATTTCAAAACTTCCCATACTTGGGTATTTTGTTTGTTTTTTCTAAAGGGTAGATAGATTTGTTGTTTGAAAGGGTGTAATAATAGGTTCTGCTTTTTATGTACTTCTTATGTGCTGATAAACTTCTGAACACAGTCCAAAAGCAGGAGAGTAAACAAAGGAAAAGGGTTATTTATCTGTCCACTAAGGAGAGGTTAAGCTGTACAGATTAAGTCAGATTTAGGGAAAAGTTTTATTCCTAATGTGGATCTAAGCTAAGCCTATGAGAATTATTGTTTTCCCCAGAGTATGTGTGTATGTGCATGGAAAGTGTTCCAAAAGTTTCTTCCAAAAGATTTAAAAAAAGAAAAAGGAAATGTGCTTTTATTTCATAGGACTGGAAAGTCTGCCAAAGTTATCTACCTTGACATGAAAAACCCTCTCTAAGTGATCTTATAGACTGTCTCTATGATTTTATTTCAGACAGAACTCAGATTTTAAGAAACATCCCACTATGGGTAGTTGCATACCTTCATTAAACCTTGTAGACAGAAAGGCAAGAATTACAAAGCAAGATCAGCATTTCTGAGTAAAGAGTTGAACAAATAAATCGAAATTTGCCCCAGGACAGTCTAAAGAGCTCTTACTCTCCAAGGTGTAGAGGACATACCTCAAGCCTGGGAGAGGGATTAGAAGGTAAGGCTGCACTTACCTTCGCCCCACTTTAGGGGGACCTATGTGAAATTCTTTCCCTTGAACTTCTGGAATAGTAACATTTCACAAATAGTTTCAAGATGTTTTTCTCCTGTACTATAACCTCCTCTGGTAATCCTTATTCTTGAGTAAAGTGAGCTACACATGGACAGCCTTTTAGTAGTGGGATTGTGAGTAATTTGATTAGAAATAAGTGAAGAGAATGGTGGCCTTTCTCACATCACTTCCTGATGATTAGCAGCAAGTACTGAAGGAGACCATGGTCCCAGTGTCACACAAAGGGAGGCAAAGCAAGTAAACATTCAAGATATTCACTGCTGGGAGGAGACCTTGATGTTGTGAAGCTGATGCCAAGTTAGTAGACTCAAAATGGCCAGTAGAAAAAGTCTTTTTTTTTTTTTTTTTTAACCAAATATACCAAAGGAGAGATTCTCAAAAAGGTGTAGTTGATATTTAGGAAACAAGCACGTACACAAAATTGCAACTGTATTGGATATTCCCAGGGAAAGCTCGAGCACTGAGAGATCAAAGAATGAAGAAACAAAGTCTCAAGTTCTGAAGACTTGAGTAGGATTCATCGAGTTGAAGGAGAGTATGCCAAAAAGAGCACCGTGGCAAGGAGAAGAGCAAGGTGAAAGATGAGAGGTGTTCAAAGAACTGAAAGAAAGCCCCAAAGGGCTAGATTTCTCACCCTGAGATAGAATGATTTGGAAAAGCTGGCAAGGACCAGGTCAGCAAGACTAAGGCAATTTAAAAATGCTGAATTTTTATCTTTATACAAGAAGGTTAGGCATTTATTCCAGGTCCCTAAGTTTGAGTGCCATTGGAGATAAGAAGAAGTGAATGCATGTTCTGGCTTGCAAGAGAAGGAAAGCACAGTCCCTTTGGGGACCAGAAAGAGTTTACTGAAACACATATATTCCAAGGATGATCATGGTTGATATAACTGATAGGCTGAGAGAAAGGGGTTTCTAAACAAGAAAAAAGGTAACATTTACTGTTAAGAAGAGAATTATCATCATTTTCATTTCAGGGAGTAGTTAAGTCCATCTGTGAAAAACAAGTCATTATCTCCCCTTTCCATATGAAATAATTATTTATACTTGCAAAATATCTCAATTCTGATTGTTTTCTTGCCAATAACATGTGTAATTAAATATTTAAGACAAGATGAGCTTTGATTTTCTTTGACAACTAGACTGCAGGATAATTTTTAGTGTTATTGTTGTGTTATCATGGAAATTCATGTTACAGGTTTACTCGTTAATCTAAAATAAATATTTTCAAGGAACTAGGTTTAGATATTTTCCCTCTTAACTATGTCTACACCATAGGAGTATATATACAATTAAGAACAAACTGTAATTTCTGATTTCCTGCCCATTCATCCTAGGTTAATAGACCACCCACAGTTTTTACAAGTAATTTGAAGTGCTATTTGTCTAGTTAAACTTTTTTTCCAGATCACTTTTACTCAGAAAAATAAATCTCTTAGTTGGGATGTTTTGAGCTGCAAATGATGTAACTATGAGTCATTTACTCAATAATGGGTGTGAAATTGTACAAAACAAGGCAGGTAGTTTCAGGGCTGCAAGGCATAGGTAAAATGGCCTGAGCAAGGGCCTGGGTGTGCTGCACCTTTCTACCGCCATATACAGTATGTTGGAGAGGTCTTCCTCATGGTTGAAGATGGCGGTAGCAGCTCCCAATGCCACATACAGACATATTGGCATCTATCCTAATGAGGATGATTTTTGTTTTATAAAGTCTCCTTTTACTGAAAAGAAAAAAGTCTCCCCAAAACTCACTAATAGAAATCTTGTCCTCGGCCATCAGTGGTCACATCTAGGTCATAACTACATGTGTAATGCAATCACTGGAAAGAAGAATGGGATTAAAATGGTTTGTGAGACCAATAGTGATTTATGCCTCAAGGTATTACGAGTTTGTTCTTTGCCAAGCAGAGGGGGAAGGTGAATGCTAGAGTAAAAGCAGAAATCTCCTAGAAGAGCTCAAAGAGGGGAAGACAAGAGAGGGCAGGAAAAGGGGGAGAGAATAAATAATTCTGAAATTGGAGGGCCTATTTAAAGAAGTGAGAGCATATTGCAAGAAAACCAACAACAGGGTGCTCTATATTCTTGGTCTTAAGGGGCAAAAGAAAGAGTGGTTACCAAGATCCAAAAGGAGGAGGTTATGGTGATACCTACCCTTTTGAAGCCCTTATAAGGCTAGCTGGAGGCAACCCCACACAGAAGGAGTCCAGGAGATCACCTGGACTTTGCTCATTACTATGGTTCTCCATGGCCAATCCATTGGTCAAGCAAGAAGGCCAGTAGTTCATCTAGCACCACTCCTTTGGCAGGATGTGGGAAATGGGGGAGAGTTGATCTGCAGGGGCAAATATAGCACAATCAACATAGCCATTGCTTAAATCCATTCTGGCTGTCATTGCAAATAGAAACAATACTGCACATGACTTTTCAAACAAAAATTAAGTACTCTGAATTAAGTAACATAAAGAGTTGTTCTCTTTCTCTCCTTATCCTAGTCTTCTCAAAGTATATCTACAACACTGATTATTTCCTTTAGTTAATAACAGATTTTTTCCCCTTTTTCCCTTTCCCTGATCATTTAGCAACATGTTAACAACCATTCAAAATGGTTATACACACAGGCACAGGCTAATAAAGGAGAACTCAGTACCCCCTCTGTACAAGCTGGACAGAAGACACCCCATGGAGTCCAGTCCCAGCAAGGAGTCGTTTAAATTGTCCTAGAATTTACATTTTCAAATGGTTTTCAATGCCCTTTTTAAAAATTGAATAATTCTAACCTACACAGGACAATGTTATCTTATTTTGCCTCCCTGGATTTCTTCCCACATTTTTTTTACAAGATCCTCAAACACTTTGCAGATTGGTCCAGATTTTTTCTATCCTCTAATTCCTACAGCATCAGGAGAAAGAAAAAGACTTAAGTGTATATAGAAACCACAGGAAGAACAAATAAAACTTGCAGGTGTTAACCCTCAGATTTTCAGTCCCTTACTTTAATCTATATCCATCCAACTCTTCTTTCTGCCCTTTGCTGCTCTGATACTAGGACAATAAACTCGAAACAGATGACACGCCACCTCCATCTGAGGTCTATCAGCTCTGCATTTGGCCTTCAAGAGCCTCATTTTGTCTTGTTCCTGGCTGAACTACTAGAGCACTTTCCAATGTGCTGCAAATATTAAGATGCAGGTACCATGCTTAATCAATTGACTCCATATTTTAAAACGTGATGGTTTCAGGTGAAAGATCCAGAGAATGAATAAAATACCTATGCAGTCCCTATTATATGGTACTAATTAATTTTAGTACCTCTTCTAAGCCAAAGAAATTTAAATGGGTTAATTTGGGATAGCTGTTAGCAACACTTAATCTTTTCATGCCTGAAATTTATACTTTATCTATGGATAAAAATAATGAAATCTCTTTGAAATACTTGATATCAAACAGAATAGAAAAGATAAGCTGGACTCTGTTTTAAATAGCTAATGTTCTAATAGATACTTGAGCCTTTCTGCTAATAGAAAGGCAAGATAATTAGTCCACAAATGTAAGATCCACCAGAATAGATACTTTTATCTGCTGTGTTCACTAATGTATTCACAGTGGCGAAAATAGTGTCTAGCCCATCGTAGATACTCAATTAATATATGTTGAATAATGAATGAATAGCTAAAGCCCCAGAGAAGAACTAGCAAATAATTTCAGTATCAAAAATACAGTTAGCTTATTTTAGGTGCTAAATACTAAAAACTATCAATACTAGAAATATTTTTACTATTTTTTTCTTTTTTAAAAAATATTTTATTTATTTATTTAACAGCGATCACAAGTAGGCAGAGAGGCAGGCAGAGAGAGAGGAGGAAGCAGGCTTCCTGCTGAGCAGAGACCCCCCCCCCCCAGATGCAGGCCTTGATCCCAGGACCCTGAGATCATGACCCGAGCTGAAGGTAGAGGCTTTAACCCACTGAGCCACCCAAGTGCCCCATTTTTACTATTTTTGAATATATATTCTTTGCCAGCTCAAGTTAGGTGTTTCATTTATAATACTCTATTGAATCCTTACAAAAGATTCAATTTTACCATAGAATAAGTAGGAGGAATCCCATTCTTTAGATTAAAAAACTGAGACTTAAAGAGGCTATTAATATTTAGGGAGCCAAAGGTTCACATCATTATCTATATCTGCCACCAAAGTTCAATCCCTAAAGCACAAAGCCATACCTACCATTTGTATCACCAAAGTGTAAGATCTCAAACTTGGAATCTAAGATTTAGTTCTTGAATTAGAAAACCTTTAACTTGGGTTCAGGCAGTTATAGATTTGAATTCCTATGAGGTGACCGTCCTCTGAGTGACAGGGCACAAGTTACTTAAATTTCCCTGGGCCTCAGTTACTTTATCTGTAGGGTGTGTTTAATTACCCTACCTCAAGAGGATTTTTTCTAGAATGAGATGGACATTCTCATAAAGCTTGCCTAGTATACAATCAATGCTTATTTCTGTGATTTTGTTAGTCTAGCCACAAAAAGCACAATGAATTCATGGGTTAAATTATTATACTATGAAGCAAAATGGCACAGAAATGTGATCTAAGTAATTCCAACACTGGAAATATCTATTGTCACTCCATATTTTTTTTTCTTTTTGTTAGGTTAGCTGTGGAAAAGATATTTCACTCCCAGGATCCTCTGGCAAACTCTCTGTTTTCTCTTAAGCAATAGAGAGCTTTATCTATTAAATCTTTAAGACCCATTCTCAGGAAATACCAGCCATTGTTAAGGATGAAGGAAACAGAAGAGGTCAGACTGACATTAAAGTCACTTTTGTTTGGGGGCACCTAGGTAGTTCAGTTGGTTTTAAGTCTCCAACCCTTGATTTTGCCTCAGGCTCTATAGAAAGCTGGGAGTCTACTTAAGATTCTCTCCCTCTCCCTTCGCCCCTCACCCCCACATGCACAGGCACGCACATGTGCTCTCCCTCTCTCTTCAAATAAATAAAATACACCTTAAAAAAAGGTCATTCTTGTTTCATATATTTATTGCTTTGTTTTCAGAGCCTAAGGAGAGCACAGAAAAGTAGAGAACATTGCCTGATAATTACTTTTTACTAACTCCTAATTGCTAGCTGTTTTTGTTTATTAAACTTTGTTTTCTTCATAAGACAACATTCTCCTTTATTGCTTAACTTTTCCAAATTACAGGTAAACACAAGGCATTTTCTGGGACCTATCTTCCCTGCTCTACTTGTACCAAAGGGCATTTTTAATTACTTAAGCTTTTCAAAAATTTTTTGAGAATTATTACATACCAAAGTAGAACATCATCTTAAAATGGATATAATGTCTAAGCCACTGTGTGTCAAAGTTCCTCATTTCTTCAAAAGCTTCCCTCTAAATGAGAGCAAGACATTATGGGCAGGAAAAAAAGAAAGGAAAGAAAAAGAATCTCAAGAGAATGGGAAAATAAAATGAGTATTACCTCTTATTTTGTTGATTTTAGGAATTACTGGCTTATTACAAATCGGTGGCAGACAGTAGACACAAAAGAAGTGAGGTCTTGATATTATGGAAAGAAAATGAAGTGCAATGGGGATGAGAAGGCATAAGGTAACAATATTTAAAAAGTGTTTAGGCAGGAACCAAATAGGTTGTAAAGCAAGAGTTCAGCGAGACAAAGGAGGATATCCTGGATTTGACTGAGAGACAACAGGGTAGTTCTGAGAACAATTTCAGAGAACAAGTTAGGCTAATGCACTTCTTCAACTTAGGCTGCTTGTGACCATTATGATGCCTTTAACATCCTGATGCCTAAGCTGCCATGGGCCACTGAAAGAATCTCTGAGAGTGGGATCTAGGCATCATATGGTTGTAAGCTCCTGGTGATTTCCATGAGCAACCAAGGCTGAGAGCCACTGTGCTAAACATAAATATTTTAGTGTATGATTCCTCCCATCACCTTGAATCACACAGACATCCAAGTGGGCAAAATCATTACTTTTAAAGGAACAATAACAGATCAAACACACTTTCCTGTATGAATTCACTGCCTGAATTTCCTGACAACTTCTGCCCATCATTGGTAGAACTGGAGACAGTGCTGAGTAAGAATTAAGCTGCAACTCTGACAGTCGTCAGAGTGACAGAATTATAAATAAGGGGCTGTTGGATCTCTGTACTCCTCTTCAGCTGGTGAAAATCTAGATCTCTAGAGCAGCTGTAGATAAAGCTTGTCTTCTTTCCAGCTGCCCAAGGAAACATTTGCCACCCCAAACAGCTGTCCCAAGCATAAATGAATTACCTCTGCCAGGAGTCACAAATAGCTGCTGAAATCATCTGCTGGTAAGAGGTAAAGAGGAGGGCTGGGAGGAGCCATTGTCAGTTCCTTGGGGAACCCCAGATCACTCCCAGTATTAGTGTGGGTGGATAGAACACAAAATGGTGGAAGCTCGAGAAGCAACTGCAAATAAATATCTGCAAATGAAGTTACTAATTATGGAGGATATACTTTGACAAGAAGCGATTAATAACTTTCCATTTACTTGGAAACTTCAATACCCAGCATTTAAAAAAATGCACCTTGAAATGCTAAAATATTTTTCAAATTCACAAAACTGGCATATTGTGTCTCATCCATTGTTCTTCTTTTTAAAATCTGGGCATAAACAAATTTTTTTCTTTGTACTTGTCAGGTTTTATAAACATGAGTTAAGGCTTTTTTTAAAAAAAACTACTTTAAATGAATGAATTTTTCCTTCATTTCAAACAGCAACATTTTACATATTTTTAAATGCATTTTTAGTGAGTTAGAGAGTACATTTAAAGGTGTTAACAAATTTTGGAGCTTCAGACATAAATTTCCATCTTTTCTGGCACCTGGTGAATGTTGCTAAGCAGTGACAATAAGCTTCACCATTCAGAAGGCACCAACGTCCTACACCATTTTAACACTTAATTTTTATCTCTTACCCCTATGATAATATTCTTACTTTACTCTCTGTTATATTTTATATCTTTAATGTCTTACTGCCTGAGTTTATCACATTTTTAGCTTATTATCTTTTTAGTTGAAGATATGGTAAGGTTAACCAACAGAGCTGTAGTAAAAAATATTTTTAAAAAAAGGATAGTTTTGAAGTAATCCCATGATGATTTTATGTACTTTTATGGTTCAAGGTCTATAGATTTAAAATGACACCAATTGAATCTTTTCTATCTTAAATCCTCAAATGTATCAGTAAATTCGCAAATACAATGTTTTAACTTCACCACGAATGTCTTTTGGAGATCAATTTTTTTCCTCAGGGTAAATAAAACATATTTTTAATATACTTTTTATAAGATTACCCAAGAAAGAATATATACAAACAAATATACCTCTTGAAGCAGAGAAAGGTAGACTTAGGAAAAATCTAGAGAATTAGAGAGAAAGTTTAAAGAAGTATTATGTAGAGCAAAAAGGTAGAAATTAGAATACACATGGAACAAGGAAGGAATAGGGAATATGTCAGTCAGAACAATGTCTGTTAAAACTGCAGAACTTGGGACCTAGGGGTCTCAGTCATTAAGCTTCTGCCCTTGGCTCAGGTCATGATCCCAGAGTTCTGGGATGGAGTGCTGCATTGAGCTCCCTGCTCAGCAGGCAGCCTGCTTCTCCCTCTCCCTCTGCCTTGCAGCTCCCCTTGCTTGTGCTCTCTCTCTCTCTCTCTGACAAATAAGAAAATCTTAAAAAACAGAAAGCAAATTGCAGAATTCAACTGAAAATGGTCTAAGCAAATAAATATTTAAATTTAGAAACAGTAACTATAAGTTAAATCTATGTTTTTTGTTTTGTTTTTAAAGATTCTTATTTATTTATTTGACAGAGAGAAACAGCAAGAGAGGGAACACAAGCAGGGGAGTGAGAGAGGGAGAAGCAGGCTTCCCACAGAGCAGGGAGCCCGATGTAGGGCTCGATCCCAGGACTCTGGGATCATGACTTGAGCCAAAGGCAGATGCTTAATGACTGAGCCACCCAGGTGCCCCCGGTCCCTTTCCTCCTCTGCACCTCCCCTCCCCCTGCTCTTTTTCTCTCTAATAATACATAACATCTTTAAGAAAAATAAAATTAAAACATCGGGAAAAAAAGCCACTGCTCATGTCTTCACCCATCATCTCCCCAACCCCCTTAATACTGGTGAGCACCACCGATAATAAGCAAAGTTAATGAAGTAAAAATAACTATTCTCATGGAAACTGCCCTGTTTTTTGAGTTTCCTCTTGCAAGCTTTATTGTTTATTCTTTTATCCCACTTCTTCCTTGCATAAAACTCAGTAGGGCAGTGTGGGAAGGTAAAACCTATAGTTTTCCATTTATCATCCAGTCAGTAGAATGGGTAGTATCATTCAAGGAGGAAACAGGAAGGCAACCCATTCTGGCCTAAGGCAAATTTTCCAATCCAACAAATAATTCTTGGATATCAACAACTGTTTGCCAACAAATAATGCTGGTACCTTTATCTGGCTCTTCTGTATATTTTTCAATTTAAAATGCATTAAACTAGTGAAGAAATGTGGTTGTTACTCTAATCCCCCAGCATAAAACGTATTATCTGGAAAACAGTGAGAACAGATTCAGGACTTAACCATTTTAGATCAAAATATGACATGGCCAGATTGAACATTCTAATGTGTCTGAAATGACTACCTTTAACCAGTAGTGGTTACTGAGTTCTCTGACCTTTGAAATCAGCAGAAGCTTATATTGTGGCTAAAGTATACATGAGTCTACGAAGTGCTAACACGTTTAGGCTATGTAGCTGAACTTTAGTACAAGTGAGCAAGTGGCCAGTTGGAGCTTTAAGCAACACTTCTCATTGGTGGGCTTGAGCTCAGAAACACAGTTAGTTTTAAGCAGGAAGGGGATTCATATTAGCATTCATGATGAACATTTCAGAACATTCAAATGGAACAAGGAGAAATCTGGTCTTAAGTGAGAAAAATGTGTCCTTTCCTAAGGTCAGGATAAACACCCTTCAACAATTTAAATTAAGGAGGTACTACCACTTTTTCTGGGACTTGATCAATGGAGATATTTGCTAAAACCAAGAAAGAGACCTATCACAATAGGCAATCTTTCATGCATATGCTGTTGGGAGGCATCTTAGCCTGGAGCATGAAATACAGGGCTGAAGTATGTATCTCCTGATCTATAGAAGTTGAGATCTTTGGAATTCTGAAAACCCTAGAAGAAATCTGACAGATTGTTCCCCACCCTATCCTATTTCCTAGGTGCTGCTAAATGACCCATAATGGTGGTCCTACTTAAAGAGGAATATAAGTGATAGAGAAGATGCCACTGGAATCACAAAGATGAACCAATAAAAAAGGAATTAAAAATGAAAGCAATAAAAGTTATTTGAAAGAAACACATGGCATAGGTTATTGTTTTTTATTGGACTTCTGCTCTTGCAACTATGAAAACACTAATCTTGCAGAAATGGGAACTAATCATAACCAACTTAGCAATTTCATGGAGAAGCTAAAACCAAAAATATTTCTATCATTTCTATCATTTTTTAATCTATCCTCCAGGTACCACTAAATACATGATCCTTGGCTGACATCTGTAGTGAGTCTAGATAATATTATGTTCTAAACCCTGATTGTGTTATTTTATTAAAATCATGCTATAGGGCCTACAGATTTTTGCGCTTTCTCAGTCATATGGGTAAGCAAGTAGTACTGCTATGATCCAGTGTGTCCCATTGATTCTCAGGCTCCTTTCAAAGACCCAGTGGAAGACATTGTTGATTATAGCTGCTGAAGGAAAAGTCAAACTTAAAACCCCAATTCAACTGAAAATCAGCAAAATAAAACATGATGGAGAGCTAAACTTTAGATTTTAATTCTTTAGAAATTTAATTTAGAAACAAATTTATTCTGGGCATTAATTTCTCCTCAGCAATTTAATAATTAGAGGGTATTCTGATTGCAAAAATTGGGGTCATGTTTATACTGCTGCTGGCATTGTGTTATCTGGAACACTTTCTATTATAATTTGACTGAACATATAACTCATTGAATTATATAAATGAATACAAATTGAGATGGTAAACAGAACAGAGAGTACATTCATAATACATCATAGTAGACAGATTATTGAATGTAGTCTTCTTTTCACCCATTACAGATCATTCTGTGGCAAAATATGAATTGCCCACCATGGTTCAAAGAGAATAATGGGGAGTGGTGGATGGTGACAGATATGATATCACAAAGATGGGGACAAGAGTGGCCTTACAAACTACAGTTCTTTCCTGGACACTAAGTTTTCTTTAAGCTTGACTGACAAGCGAAAGTGTCAAGAAATGGAAATCTGTGGAGTATAAGAGAATCATTTTATGACACTGTTTACATTTCAGCTTCAAACCCTAACATGGGAACTCTCACCCTCTTCCATCTCCTCACTACTCCCAAAGGAATAAAGAATGACAGATATTGGTGAGAGCCCGCCTCCTCTTGGGGACAGTTAATGGTATAAAAAGTCTTCCTGTGCACTTCCTCCTTTATAAAATTCCATCTTCCTTTGGCTACTGTGACTCCATTCTCCTCAAATATTTCTCCTACATCTCTGTGCAACTCTTCACAGTATCTTCCACCAGTTCCATTCCCTCCATACAATCCTTTAGTAGGCTCTACAGGATACCATCTTTGGTGTTTTCAGAGCAATCTTTCTAAAATGCAATTAGATACATGTCACTCTTTGGTTTAACAACTTTCAATGGATTCCTTTAGCTTGCAGAGTAAAATCTAAAACTTTTTAGCTTAGTCTATGAAGCTCTTCAAGATCTGGTTTGTGATGGCCTCTTGTAAATAAAGGAGTAGGGACATCATGAAATTTACAAATTGGAAATACCACTTGAATAGCAATGTAGATGAACATGCATATAAATATATATATGTTCATCTGTACCAGGTAAATATTTGTGAAGGAAGGAAGGAAGGAAGGAAGGAAGGAAGGAAGGAAGGAAGGAAGGATATGAGATCCTGACTGAGAATGTATCAGAGAAAGTGAGAGGAAAGAGTGACTCAGAGATAATTAGTTGATAATCTGCAACAAGGGTAAATAATTAATGAAACATAGGAGATTAGAGGGGAGGTAATATATGCATTTTTTGTTTAGTTGGTAGTATCATTTTTCTAGAGAATCACAAGGAAGAACAATTTTAAGGAAAAAAATTGTAAGTTTAGATTTAGAAATAATGGTTTCAAATCTCCAACCACAACCCAATATTATTTCTTTGCTCTATCCATTTGAAATAATTTATCTGAATGCAACATTGTTATGCTTTCTCTATATTTCATACCTACTCTGACCTCCTTGAGTATATATATCCCTCTTTTGTTCTTGACATCTTTTTACTCTTTGAAATTCATTTTAAGCATCCTCTCCTTTCTGAAGCTTGCTATGTTCCTTCTCTCAATCCATTAATTATAAATTATATCTGAAAATTTATGCATCTATCCATTAATCTATTTGCTATTTATTTAAGTATCTAGTTAAAAGTGTATTAAATATTTATTAAGTTCTTACTATATGCCTTTCACTGTCCCTGCTTTGTGCCTCTACTTCTAAAAAAAATATTTAACATGTTACACTGTACTACATGATTTAAAATATATCTGTTCCACACAGTATATGCTCTTTGAATGTAGATATGCTCTCTCATTTGATTTAATCTTCCTAGCACCAGCCTATTATTAGGCACACAGAGATTGCTTAGCAATGACTGTGATGGAATGAATCCAAGAAATCTATTGATAGTTAGATGTTAAACCCTGGGCAATGGTGCCTTTGTAAATCTGATCTCTGTAGATTCTACTCTGAGAAAGACAAGAAAACAGAACATCAAATGTCAGGAATCAAATTTTGCATCAAGTTGAATGAAGTAGGCATTAGTGGGACTGATAAGCTAGCAAGCCTTGAAAGAACAGAAAAGAAGCAATTGCAGCAGCACACCTCTCAAGTCAAATTCATAAATTTTAAATGATTACCTGGAGGGCCTTTTTTGTAACATTAAGAATGAAGTTCTCTGAACTAGGGCTGGATTCACAAAAGAGTAGAACTCAATAAAATACTGTTAGTGTTACCATTAGTAAGTCTTTATTGAATAGTGAATGAATCTTCCATTACCTCAATATATATTGTAAATTTACTATAACTATAATTCCATAACTTTCTCTGGCTGTTAAATATTACTGTCTTAAAAACTCTTACAGAGGGCGCCTGGGTGGCTCAGTTGGTTAAGCGACTGCCTTCGGCTCAGGTCGTGATCCCGGAGAGCCGGGTTCGAGTCCCACATCGGGTTCCCTGCTTGGCGGGAAGCCTGCTTCTCCCTCTCTCACTCCCCCTGCTTGTGTTCCCTCTCTGGCTGTGTTTCTCTCTGTCCAATAAATAAAATCTTTAAAACAAAAAACAAAAAACTCTTACAGGATTACTGCTTCAAAATCAAGTTATTATTTTCCCTGTATTTTCCAGATATAGATAAGTAACATAAAAATTTCCATTTGACTTGATTGCTACACTTAATACGTTGTCCAAGTTTATCCAACAAAGATCAAGATATTTTTGTTATTAATGATTCCTAAATTTGTTTAGACTGACTTTAAATTTTATCTTTTCATAGACTGATGTGCACTCATTTATTAGCATTTCTTTCTAACAAATTTTCTTAAAGTCTATCTTTTTTTTTTTTTACATATATTTATTGGAGAAGAGATTAAACATTCTGTATTTGAGGTCAGGATGCCAAACACATTATAGTACAACACAAAAATAGTGAAATTTACCTTTAAATATAAGTTTAAATTATATGCATAAGTCAATAAAAATTTACGAACATGTTCAAAAGTCATAGGATTTTCACTGACCTAGTTCTCATGTATTGATTACTTAAGGAATTTGAAGGGCTAAAGAGGAATGAGGAAAATTTATAGAATATGACTCATTAGTTATGAGAGGTCAAGAAAGGTTTCTAGCCTAGTTAACTGGGTAAATACAGTAACTATGAACAAACAGGAAAATCAAAATGAGGAAGAAACAAATTTATTAAAAATGAATGGTTAGCTTTAAAGATATTGAATTAGATGTATAGTGAGATATCAAAATGACAAAAACATTTATACATTCCTTAGAGATGTGAGAGTAGAATTCAAGAAGGAGATAATGACTGAAAAAGCACATGTGAGAGTCCTCTATATAAGAGAAGGATATAAGGCATGGTAAAGAATTCAGAGAGTGGAAATTTAGAGTAAGAAAACAGAAGTAATCATGGAGCAAGTAAAGAAGCAGCAGCAAAAAAAAAAAAAAAACAGTGAAGAAATGGAATGTGGCTAACATAGCACTGGGATTGTGCAAAGTTCAGTTAGGTGGAGTTAGATGCCATCCAACACTTGAACAACACTGGAGGTTTTCAGCTGAGTCTGGGGCATGGTTGTTCTGGAATATACCACCTTCATCCCTAGAGTCAAAGTCACAATAAAGAGGCAACCCCTTTTGCTTGATTGCAAAAGGAACACTAAAGTACTACTCACCCCCAAAACATTGCATCCAAAAAAAACCTCACTGGCTATGAAAGGAGTTTTTCTCCCATAGAGGCCTTCTAGTAACTGTCCTCTTCAAACAGCATGAACTCTTTCCATTGCCAAAACACACCTTCCATCAACCTCCAAATAGGAGCTTTCTTGCTTAATTTCTCTCCCTCTAAAGAATGAGGAGGAGGGGTGTATAAATCAGAATAGGTCAGGCTGCTTTAACAACCCCCACATCTAAGCAGATTAGCAAAATAGAAGTTTATTTTTCTCTCACAAAGTCTTTTGTAGCTTGGGTAACTCTCCAGGACAAGTATCTCTTCTGCAGTCACTCAGCATTCCAAGAAACTTTGATCTTATGACACCACTGTTTCAATATGTGGTCCACATGCTCACCATAGGAAAAGTAAGCTGGCAGGCTTCACAAGGAGTGTGGCATCGACACACTCATACAGTTGCAGTAGATGAACATCAACACACATCTCATTATCTTGCATCGACACGTCCAATCTGAAACTATGTTTCTTAGAATCCTATTCCCCCTTAAGTTTCCCAGTTAGAGGTGGCCAATATAAGAATACCCCAAGATTAGAAAGGTAAAAATGAAATGGTAGCAGGATACTCTATAAAAGTCCTCATGACTGGAGATAGTGAGAGACAGATGGAGAGCTATCAGTCGACTCCACTTTGTCTTTGCTGTCCCTACACTATGAAATAAATGCGGAGGTACCAAAGATCTTAGCTTACCCTCACTCTCCATACTGACTACCAGCCTTTCTATCAACAGTAATACCCAGCCCACTACCAGTCACAGAGACAACGACCTTCCACAGACTTCTGTAGCTGTCTTTGTTTCACCATTCCACATGAGCCGGTGGACGTATCTGGCTTTACATATTCCCTGACAAGCACTAATTTATCCATCTTTGCCAGTGTTTCAAAACTACTGGTTTGTGATTTTTCATTGATCTCCAAATCACCCTGTATACTCTTATTTCTCCATCTACTGCAACTGTATAAATTCTTAACCAATAATAAATTCCTTATTCCATAATATTTATGGCAGTTCTACTTTCTTGACTGACACTAATTGTCAAAATTATTGGGACCAAGAGTGGCTCCAGGGAGAATAGAAGTTTAAGAATGAGCTTTCTGACTAAATAGTAATGAAGGCATTAATGAGCCTATTGACAGTGATAAAGAAAACTCTGGTATTCTGCAACATGTAGTGGCAAAAATATCACTTAAATTAATACCTGTACTGAAAGGCCTACAGAAAGAAAAGTTTTGGGTAATCAAGTGTTTGCTCTTTTAGAAAATTTTAATGCAAATGAAAGTATAATGAATTGGTTATTTGTTCTAAGTACACTAGAAAACTTGGAAGAAAAAAATGAGGGGCTCAGGATATTAATTTATGTCTCAAAGACAAGTAAAAGCAAATAGTTTCTGTCTGCCCCCCAAAGTCACCCTTATTTCTTTAATTGTATATCAATTATATAAAAATTTCTGAAAACAAAACCCAAAATCTAATCCCCTAAGATGCTTAAAAAATATGATGGGCAAATACTGAAGAAGTCTAGGATGCTGACTCCCTAGACTGTGCTGATCTTCCTATGTAAGAAGCCCTCTCACCTTCTCCAAGTATGGAGATGGCCTCCCTTGAGGTAGTTACTATGCAGGGGCTTACTCAATCAAGACCAACTCTCCCTGTTGCTAGACCTACAACCAACCCTACATCCTGCCAAGATGTGAAGTGTCTTGTAGGCAGCACATATTTGGGTTTTCTTTTTTTTAATCCATTTGGTTGCCTTAACGTCTTTTGATTGGAAAATTTAGTTCATTTACATTAAAGTAATTACTGATCAGTTTGTAATTTCTGCCACTTTATTTATTATTTTCTAGCTATTTTTGTTGTTGTCTGTTCTTTTCTTTTTCTCTTGATCTTTTCCCTGTGCTTTCGTGATTTTATTTAGTGTTATGTTTAGATTTTTCATTTGTCTTCTGTGCATCTACTACAGATTTTTGCTTTGTGGTTATCATGAGACTCACATATAACATCCTTTATATCTAACAATTTCTATCAAAATCTTAAGCATCTTAGCATCTTAATTTTAAACATTCTAAAAATCCTATATCTTTATTTCCCACATATGTTGTTTTTATATCATATTTCAGATCTTTATATTTTCTTTTTTTTAATAAAATAGTTTATTTATTTATTTGACAGAGAGAGAGAGATCACAGGCAGGCAGAAAGAGAGGAGGAAGCAGACTCCCCGCTGAGCAGAGAGCCCGATGTGGGTCTGGATCCCAGGACCTTGAGATCATGACCTGAGCTGAAGGCAGAGGCTTTAACCCACTGAGCCACCCAGGTGCCCAGATCTTTATATTTTCTAAATCCCCTTACTAATAATAGTTAACTTTACTACTTTTGTCTTTTAACCTCCCTACCTTCATTATAATTTGCATTAACCAGTGAGGTTTTTACTTTCATGTATTTTCTTGCTACTATTAGTGCTTTTTTTTTTTTTTCCAGTTTAAAGAAGTCTCTTTAACATTTCTTGTAAGGCTAGTTTAGTGGTGATAAATTCCTTTAACTTTTGCTTGTCTAGAAAATTCTTTATCTCTCCTTGAGTTCTGAATGATAACCTTGTCAGGTAGTCTGCTCTTGGTTGGAAATTTTTCCTTTCAGTACATTGAAACTATCATGCCACTTTCTTTAGCCCTGCAAAATTTCTGCCAAAAAATTGTCTTATAGTCTTATGGGGGCTCCCTAGTATTCAACAAGTTGTTTTTCTCTTGCTGCTTTTAAGATTCTTTTTTAGTCTTTAACTTACATTTTAATTATAATATGTCTTGGTGTGGGTGCCTTGGGTTCATTTTATTTGGCACTTTCTGGGCTTCTGGAACCTAAATATCTGTTTCCTTTCCAACTTAGAAAAGTTTTCAGTCATTATTTCTAATTTTTTAAAATTTGTTTTAATATTCATTCATTCATTCCTTCATTTATTTATTTTTATTTTATTTCTAATTTTTCTACCCCTTTCCTTCTCTTCTCCTTCTGGGACCCATATAATGTAGATTATTATTTTGCTTGATGGCCCAACATGTCCTTCGAGCATTTTCACTTTTAAAATTCTTTTTCTTTTTGTTGCTCTGTTTGAGTGCATTCCACTGCCTTGTCTTCCAGTTTGCTGATTCATCTTCTACTTCATCTAGTGTGTTATTGAACTCCTCCAGTGTTCAATTTCTAACTTCTGTTTGGTATTGTCTTATATTTTCTATCTCTTTGTTGAAGTTCTCACTGTGTTGATTCTTCTCCTGAGGTCAGTATGTATCTTTATGACCATCACTTTGAATTCTTTATTAGGTAAATTACTTATCTTCATTTATTAAGGTTTTGTTGAGGTTTTGTCTTGTTCTTTCATCTGGAACATATTTTTCTGTCTCCTCATTTTGCTTAATTCTCTGTGTTTGTTTCCATGTATTAGGTGAAATGGTTACCTCTGCCAGTCTTGAAGGAGTGTCCTTGTGTAAAAAATGAACCTGATCTTTCAACCTTGCCCTACGTTTTGGTTGTTTCTCAGACCCTTGTGATTATCTGAGCAGCCTGATTTGTTCTTGATCTGTCCCAGTGTTCAGAATTTGTCAAGACTTGTCAGTGTTCCAAACAGAGGAATTCCAAGTAAGTTTGAGATGCTAAGATGCTAAGTTTCAGGCAAATTGTAAGCCAGATCTTCAGGCAACAATTTTTAAGGTATGTAGTATATATGTAGGTCTGTGATTGCAAACCCTCCTGAATTCCACACCAGGAGATCTAGTGGTATCCACTGGGTTACAGTTGTCAAAACTGTAGCTTAAAATGTGTGTACAAGTTCCTTTCAAGGACGTACCAGTGACGTGTGGAATGCTAAGGGAGGGCACTAATATGGTGTCCCCCTGCCCATATTCCCTGGAGGCTTCTGTAGCTTTTGTATGTGTGGAAAACTTGAAGCCTGCTCCACAGGCTGAAGCTCTAGAACAAGAAAATAGGCCTTTGTTTTTACATGAAAACTGGAAGTTTGTTTCAGTCTATAGTTTGTGGAGGGCTATGGATGTGGTAGCCTGCCAAGGACTGTCTCTCAGATTGTTTCAGACCTGTGAGGCCCAGAACACAATCCCCACTGCCACTAGAGCCAGGCACTCAAAGGACATCCACTGTGTGGGCTATGTTGTGGCAGAGTAGGCTGTACCTGTAGCTTAGGTGAACAGGGTGCTTGGTTGACCCAGCTAGGGTAGAGCAAGCAGCAGCTGCAGCATAGAGGGATGCAAAACTTGACCAGTCTGCTTGTGATGGGGTTGAAAGACAAAATTATTGAGCAATCCAAAAGACTGCCAGTTTTGAGTAGGGTTCAAATAAGAAAAGGGATGTTAAAAAAATAAAATCCAAGATTCCATGTAAGTTATTCTGTTAGTTAGGCCATATAATACACCAGATCCAGTGATTCTTGAAGTGTTTGTGTCAGTAGGAATGCTGCATGAACCCACTGTAAAGCCAATAAAGATTAAAAAAACAAAACAAAACAAGAACAGTAGACAACTTTAAGATTTTGGAGCTAAGTTGTGTCATCCTTTGCAGATAGCTAGTCTCTTTTCGAAAAATAGCTTCTGAGTTTTATTGGGTCTTAATAAAGAATATATGTTTAACAATAGGCCACCAGACTATCTTGAAAACTAAAATGACTATCAAGAACTGATTGTTCACTTACCACCAAATTATGGAAGTGGCCCTTCAGTCATGAAGGAAAAGCCCTAGAAGGTACAATTCTGAGCATGGAACCTGTTTTTTTTTTCTTTATCTCTTTTGTCTTGAATGAGAGGTATCTATAGGTACGGATCTATGCTGATTTTTAGGCAAGGATTGATTGTTTGCTATTCAAGGGCTTGGAAAAAACATAATTGAATTTGGTAAAAAGAAATTCTGGGGAAGAAGCATGTAGATGTACCTCTGAAAATGAGCACACAGTATGAAGATACTTGTGTATCATGTCAATGCCAACTAAAGAGGCACTCTAGCAGAATACATTTTAATGATCAGGTGTACATTCTGTAGATATCAGTCAGCCTCCTTCCTTAGCCATTTCCTGGCTTTGCTCCACTGGTTTATGAATAAAGTGGTCATAGGGGTAAAGATGAAAGTTTGATTTTGAGCTTAGCAACACGAACTTCCACTTACAAAGGCCACTCTATCAAAAGCCATTGCTGAGTACTGAACCTGAAAATAGCAGAGATTAACACTGAGCTCCAACATGGTGTACTATTTCCCAGGAGAACTGGCCAACTCATGGTAGGTTGATTATTTGAACCATTTCCTTCATGGAAGAGGCAGGAATCTTTTCTCACTTGAGAAGACAATTATTCTGGATACAAATTTGCCATCCTCGACCACAAGGTTTCAGCCAAAACCACCATCTGTGAATTTATAGAATGACTTATCTATCAGCATGGTATGCCACACAGCATTGCTTCCATCCAAAAAACATATTTTACACTAAAATGCAGCAATTGATTTTTGCTCACTGAATTCAGTGACCTTACTTGTTTCCTGAAATCAGGGGGAAGACTCCGACACAGTGTCAATTGGATGGTCACACTTTGTAGGGCTGGAGCAACGTCCTTCAGCATGCAGTATATGCTCTGAATCAGTGACCAATTTGTGATGCTGCTGGGTGTCCCCCGCCCCACAGCCAAGTTCCATTTGTTGTAGACACAAGGAATGGAAGATGGAATAGCTCCTCTTCCTATTACTCCTAGTGATCCACTAGGAAAATTTCTGCTTCTTTCCCCTGCAGATTTGAGAACTACTAGTTTAGAGATCTTCATGCCAAAGAAAGGAATGCTTCTAATGGAGAATGCAGCAACAGTTTAAAAAAAAAAAAAAAAAAAACAAGGTAAAACTGCCACCTAGCCACTCCTCATGACAGTGAATCAGCAAAGAAGAAAGTAACTCTAGAGGGTATAATGTTTTATTCTGACTACCAAGAGAAAATTGTGTGGTTAGCAGAATTCTAAGATATCTCCTAAATTCCCACTCACTAGTTGCATATACTATTATAACTCACTCTCTTTGAATGTGGGCAAAACCTACAAATATGATGGGCACTAGATGGGCACTCCCTTGGTTAGGTTACATTATATAAAACTCAGCTGCAGCAGACTAGAGTAAGATTCTCCTGCTGGAGCTGAAGAAATAACTGTCATGTTGTTAGATAGGACAGCCTCATGTCTAGGATCTAAGAGTAGTTTCTAGGAACTGAAAATGATGGGTCCTAAAACCAGAGGAACTGAATTCAGCCAATAGTCTGAATGAACTAAGAAGAGAACCCTGAATTCAGATGAGATCACAGTCTCTGACAACTTAGTTTCAGCCTGGTGAGACTAACTGGTACCTAAAGTCCTAACCCAGCTAACTGGTACCTCAAGTCCTAACCCACAGAAACTGGGAGATAATGAATGGGTATTATTTTAAATTGCTAATTTATAGTAAGTTGGTAGGCAGCAATAAGAGTACTAATACAACTGTGTTGCTTCTTCACAACAAGGTAGGGAGGCAGGTGTTTATAACACAGGAGATCCCCTAGGACACCTCTCGGGACTCACATATTCTTATAATAAAAAATGTATGGAACACTACAAGAATTAACAATAATGGAACTACTAATGACACACACCTCTCAAGAATTCAGGTTTGGACACCTCACTAGTCAAGAAACCATGATCAGTTAAGTTGCTTTCTGAGGGCAAAAGAAATATGGAATGAGTATGGGACAAAGCAAGTTCTTAATACTGGCTGTAATCACATGACTGTTCATATAAATGAGCACTATAGTAGTTATGGATATTTCCTCCTTTTTCTGATATATTTGTACACATATATGTGTGTGTATATATCCATATACCTAACAGGTGGATGGATGGATGGATGGATGGATGGATGGATGGATGGATGGATATTAATCTTTGTCTTTATGACTTCCCTCTCTCCTGTTCTCCTACTATCTAACATAATCTGTGTTACAGTGATTAGCTAATATGTCAATATTTAAGTTAGAAGATTTCAAAAAACAGAGTGTGACTCAGCTAGAAAAGGGATGTACAACACCCAAAGACAGGTGAAATGACTGTAGAATTTTTTTTGTCCTCTTTTTGGGGAAGGAGACAATGTTAGTATATTTTCAGTTTCATGTAGATACATCATGGTAAGTGGAATCATGATTTAGCTATTAGACATAAATGTGGTTCAAAGTAGTATGAATAGAAGCCACACTGACAAAAGCTGGTCTGCAGTTGTTTTCTACTTTATCAAGTTGGCTAACCTGGAGCTGTGTTTTCCAGAATCTCTTCCCCTAGATAGTTTTCATTTAGAGGTGATCCAAAGAAGAAATCAATATGATTTGGAAATCAGAAGTGAAGCAGCCACCAATACTTTCTGAAAGTCATCCAAGATGAAGGCAGTGAGAAACACAAAGGTCTCCCAAAAGATTTCAGTTTGTCTTTAATCTTGTTGTTGAGGGACAGACACAAACATAGTCCTACATTTGGCTTGTTCGCACTCTTCCCCACTCTATATTCAGTTCCCCCTCCAAATTGTTAACTCTGCTAATAGACAGGAACCCCTAATCATCACCAAACAGATTTTTCTACCAGTTCTCCTTTATGGTCTTACTCTAGCAGCTGCACATGTGTAATTAAATCATTAATACAAAATCAAAATTTAAAGACAAATTTCTCACTTATATAGAGGAATGTCCTGGCTGAATCTAGTTTCACAAATCTCCTGGCAAGCTCACTCATGGTGATCCACAGCAGTGTGTCAGAGGGACAAGGTTAATGTCTCTTCTCCAGCTTCCCCTACAATTTTTGCAAGGTCTTATTCCTATCATAAACCCCTATTCTACAGTATTCACAGTGTTCTGCTTCCCTAATTGAAGTCTGACTGTTACAGGAGATTCTTACATCTGCAGCCACAAAGGGATATTTCATGGGCCAATGTCCATAGTGCACTTAACCTGCAAAGAGCCTGAAAAAGAGTGGGAAGCTGACAAGTGAGCAATAGTGATGTCAACCACTTTTTTTTTTTCAAATTTTTTAAATGCTGATTTTGTATTTTAAAGAAAGAATAATAATAGCCATGTGCCAATTATTTTTAAAACTGCCAGGAATATAAAAGTTGTATCTTAAAATGTCAAGATGCTCCCTTTATCACCCTCCCAATAATCCCACTTTAAGGGAGCCCTTTCTTTTGTTCACGAGGTATAGGACAAAAGTTTGGACTGAAGTTATAATACACTCTTCAACAGAGTTCTTTTGCTTTTCTTTTTCTTTTTTTTTTTCTATTCCTCAGAGGAATAGGAGAGAACACTGAAAAGGTGAGTGAGAGCCCATAAAATGCCTTTTAAAAGAACAGGCTCAGCATCCTTGTTAACAACAAAAGAACAAAAGTGAAAACCAGGGCTAGATGGTAAGGAAACAATGAAAAGCATCCAACTAAGAAAGTAAACAGTAGATAGAGGAAGTGATGGGACAGCAACCTGAGACAACAATGAAATCCTTAGAAGATAATCCTGAGATCTGGAGGATCTAAAAACACTCACAGAAATGATGTCCGTGAACCCAAACTAACAAAGAGGAAAAAAGCCAAGATTTCAATGACAAGAAAATATAGAAGACTAGAATAAAGAGCATAAGAAAAGGGGGCGCTTTAAAAATGACAGACCCCACTTCCCTTCCCAATAGAGAGAGAGTGATAAGAGAGCAGAGATGCCAAAAAGTTCCAATAGAGAAAGGATTACAATTCTTCTATCTCTTTTCTTTTTCTCCCCACCCCAATACACACTCACCTACAATGAAAAGACTTTTCTATTACCATGGTGATTAAATCATTAACACAAAATCAAATTTTAAAAAGGAATATTTTACTTATACAGAGGCATGTCCTGACTGAATCTAAATGAAGATTAGAAGTGTGAAACAATTATGCTGAGTGAAACAAGCCAAGTAGAAAACGTCAAGTATCACATGGTTTCACTTACTTGTGGTACATAAGGGGTAATATAGAAGACAGTAGGAGAAGGAAAGTAAATGGGAAGTAGGGTAATTCAGGGAAAGAAATGAAACAAGAGAAACTTTGGACACAGAAACAAACTGAGGGACTTGGAGGGAGGGGATGGGGGGATGGAAGAGCCTGGTGGTGGGTACTGAGGGCACAGGTATTGCATGGAGCACTGGGTGTGGGGCATGGGCAATGAATCTTGGAACACTGAAAAAATAAAATAAATTTAAAGTCAAAAAAAAACAAAAAAAGAAGTGTGAAACAATCAACGATTCCCCTGCCTCCACCATTATTTCCTGACTCACAAACAAAGAGAGATACAGAGACAGAGAGATTGAGAAAGAGAGAGTGTGTGGGTAAGAGAGAGAGAGAGAGGATACTTGAGTCATATGCATGTACCGAGGAATTTGGGGGATGGGAAAAAAAGTATAAATAGCACAGCATCTCAATACATTAGTTGGGAAATTATTATATAAACCCATCATTAATTTAATTTACTTTAACTATAACCATCAAACTGTGATTTTCAAAACAAAACAAAAAGACATAATTGGAAAAATACTAAAATATAATGTAGTCTTTCTTTTTTAAAAATATTTTATTTATGTATTTGACAGAGAGAAACATAGTGAGAGAGGGAACATAAGCAGGGGGAGTGAGAGAGGGAGAGGCAGGCCTCCTGCCAAGCAACAAGCCCGATGTAGGGCTTGATCCCAGGTCTCCGGGATCATGACCTGAGATGAAGGCAGCTGCTTAACCAACTGAGCCACCCAGGCACCCCTATAATCTAGTCTTTCATGGTCACTCTAGAATCGCATAGATGAACAGTTTATTGACAAGCTTGAAGAAAATCATGAAACTTGACTTATATCTGAAACTGTGTTACAAAAAAAGTGAAGCACACTTGTTGTAAAAAATATGAAGTAATACAGTACATCAATTTAACTTTTGGTCCTTAAAATCTCCATAACATCAGTCACAATATATTCTTGTAGAACAATAATAATAATAATAATAGCAACAAGAGCAGCAGCAGCAACAATAACTGATATTACTAAGACCTTACACAGTGTTAGACACTTTCCTAAGTACTATATTGATCTCATGTAATTCTGGGAAACCTAGAAGGGAAGCACTATTACTTGCTCCAATTCACGGATAAGAAAATGGATTTGAGATACTAAGTAATTTACTCAAGATCACACAGTGAGAAAGAAACTCAGTACTTAAACCTACAGCTCTTTGACATGCAACTCCATGTTCTTGACCACTCATCCATGCCACCTTCTTCCATTCAAAAACTTCCAAAAATGTCCATCCAACTATAAACATTATGAATCCACCAGCCAAATTTTTTTCTTACAGATTTTATTAAAAATGCAAATCTTTGATAAAACTCTATATTTAAAAAATAATTATTTTGGTTATTTTCTTGGCCTTACTGTCTTTCAAGAAGACAGTCTCTTGCAAAGTCTGGCTTTAATTTAAATTCAACCGAAGTTGAAAAGGTTTGCTACTCTCCAGAATACCACCATTTCTGGTGTGGAATTGCTGACCTAGTTCTAAGTAAGGGATAAATCCACATAGCTTAAATGTAATCTTTAGGGGAAGAAGTGAGTTATTGTTATGTCCCATTTATATAGAATGCTGACCTTTCAAAATAATGCCTTTCTTATTGTAACTGTTTAAAGAATAAAAATAATTGTGCTTATACTTTAACATCAATGATCTATGCTACTTTGACCTTGGTTTTTATATCTTACTGTCAAATACCCAACTTATGTTCATATTTAGGAAATATGACAATATTATAGGTTGTGCAAGTAAAATATCACATAGTTAACCCTATATCCCTTTACTCTGGGAGGTAAAATAAGTAGAGAGACAATAGCTGTCTCTACTTTGTTAAGTCTGATAAAGAGAGAGGAAGGCCCATTAATTATCTAACTATATGATGTTAGACAGTCATTACTGATTATCATACTGATAGAATTTGGACACTGACTTCGATTCATAAAATAAAGTGTAAGTCACACTAAAAAACATTTACTGATTAGAGATAACAAAATCATAAATAATCTGTGACACTTACAAGCTTTAGAATGAGAAAATGCCTCCAAGCTTCTTGTTTTACCATATTTACAAAGAAAATTTATTTAAAGGAACATTTAGAATTTAGAAATTGTTACAAAATATGGTATAAAACCCCAAAAGATAAATACTATATAGCAAGGAAAACAGAGTTGTAGTTATAATAATCTCAATTTGGTGTAAATTATTTAAAAACAATGACACTCAATGTGATTGAGAGCCACAGATTACATAATAGAAATTGATATATAAAGAAAATATTCAAGGAAGAATGTAAAAACCTATGTTTTAGTAAGGATATATTTAATTGCAAGGAATAGAAAACTTCTAAATCAGCTTAATGAAAGCAGGGTTAACATAAAGGTAAATGTGCACGTTTCATGAGCATTCAAAGAAAGGAAATAAACAACTAGACCATAAGGATCTCATAAATGGGACTGGAAGACAGGAACTAAGGCATGTCTCTCCATTTCTCAGAGATCACCCATGTCCCTGCTCTCCCTCTCACCAACTTCCTAGGCTTACAACACACAACATGGTAATGTTACCCCCAGCTCTCACCTCTGCTGTTATTTTAAGTGCCTGTTATTGTTTTTTTAAGATTTTATTTATTTATTTGACAGAGAGAGAGAGATCACAAGTAGGCAGAAAGAGCGGAGGAAACAGGCTCCCTGCTGAGCAGAGAGCCCCATGCGGGCCTTGATCCCAGGACCCTGAGATCATGACCTGAGCTGAAGGCAGAGGCTTTAACCCACTGAGCCACTCAGGCGCCCCTTAAGTGCCTGCTATTAACAGATGAACATGATTCCCAGATGCCTCAGCTGAGGGTTAAGAGCCCCTGGGTTATGTCTTCATCTCAAATCACATCAGCTGTGGCATGAACCCAAATGGAAGTCAATTTTCATAAAGAAAAACCTGCACAGGGAAAAAAAAAAAAAAAAGCCCAACACGTTGTTAACCTACCTCCACCTACAAGAGAAAACAAACAAAAAACAAACAAAAAACAATAAAACATAAGTGTTTAACAAAGTTCAAATAAAAAAAGAGAAAAATTTTAAGGTGGCATATGGGCTTCTCCAAAACAAAACAAAACAAAACAAAAAGGGATTCTCAAAACAATTTATTTAGTTCATTTTAACTCCCATTTTTTTTTAAAGATTATTTATTTATTTGAGAGAGAGAGAGAGAGATACAGAGCATGAGAGCAGGGTGGGGGGCAGAGGGAGAAGCAGACTCCCCACTAAGTAGGGAGCCTGATGCGGGACTCGACCCCAGAACTCTGGGATCATGACCTGAGCCAAAGGCAGAAACTTAACTGACTGAGCCACCCAGGCACCATTTTCCTTTCATTTTTAACACAAGTAAAACAACTTCATTTTTACATTACCTAAGTCAAAAACAAATGCTTAACAATGCTTTTGATTTTGGTTTTTGAACTCAACAAAAGCTGTTTGAATAACATAACTCAACAGCTTCAAATGCACATTTTCAAATGGACACATCTCTGGATAACATGTAGAAATAAGGGGTGCCTGGGTGGCTCAGTTGGTTAAGCAATTGCCTTCGGCTCAGGTCATGATCCCGGAGACCCAGGATCAAGCCATGCATCGGGCTCCCTGCTCAGTGGAAAGCCTGCTTCTCCCTCTCTCACTCCCCTTGCTTGTGTTCCCTCTCTGGCTATGTTTCTCTCTGTCAAATAAATAAATAAAATCTTTTAAAAAATGTAGAAATAATGAACACAGAATTCAGGCCACTACTTTCAAAATACTTGAACAGTATCCTTCAAATAAAGTATCTATTATGGTTCAAGAAGAAAAGAAAAATTTAGAGTTTAATGCAATTTATTTTAAATTGAGTTTTGATAGATGGACTCATAAAATAAGTTATTAATTAAAAATCAAAATTTTCTGATATCTTTTAAGTATGCCTTCAAGGTATACTTCTAATATCCAACTATAAAACATGTGTATATAATATTATTATATAAAGTATCTCACAAAATGATAAGAAAATGTCAGACACTGTTATTTTTCAATCGTTATAGAAACATCTATTTATTTATTTAATTTTCCTTAGAATCTATAAATTTTCTACTTTCTATGGAATTCTTGGTAGTGTGCTTTCCACAATGGTGGCACTTTAAATTCACTGGCTGATTTAAATTTGCAGTGGTCTATCTTTCCTTTATCTACAATTCCATAAGTTTTATTAAGTGCCCACTTTGTGAAATGTACCATACTTAGTGATGCAATTAGGTGTTAGCCTGGTTTTAATCAGTGATTAAACTTTTACCTTACTCTCTTTTTTACAGTTCCCTAACAAATGAAGAAATACATACACGAACTGATAAGTCCTTAGATAACTGAAGACTGATTATATTTCCTAATAATTTACCCACTTTAATTGGTTCTCCTCTACTTCTATATTATCTTTATTGCAGGATTCCTCCCTTAGCAATTTTTCTCTGTGCATCTTGAAATGACAAGTTAATGTCAAGGTAAAAAAAAAAAACAAAAAACCAAAAAAGCAAAACTAACATTTTTGTACATAGTCACTGGAGTTATCTTGAACTGATCTTTCTTTAAATGGAATTAATTATAGAAATTTGGGCTTCTTTTATTTTCAAATTTTAGGAAGCTGAATTTATACTATTTTAGTTAAGAAATGTTTCTGTGGATAGAAATACCACCAACTAATATTTAGCCAATGGTGTGGAACAATTGGTGGCTTTCAAATTGTGTGCATCATTGCTCTGTGTATACTAAGAATAACAGATTTATCATCTATCTGGAATTTATGTCTCACATTTCTTCCAAATAGTTATTAATAAAAGCCCCCCAATGAAAATTCAATATTAAAAGTATTGTTCAATATTTATATTAACCACATTTTGAAAACATCTTCCTTAATAATAGCTAAAATGAAGCCAAGTTATAGCATATTAATAAAATATTACTGTCTACAATTTCACATATTTAGAGGTAAAAGCAACACTGAGGACCAGTGAATTAAGAACAGAGTTTATGTGTCCAGAACAAGAAACTATGAACTAAAATTCTAATGTAAAATTACTCAGAGTTGGGAGGAAGACAAACCAGCTGCTAAGGCCAAATCAGAAGCTAAATATCCTAGATTAGGTATGAGCAGGTTGAGACGATTACATACCAAGTAATAAATCCAAAATCAAAACCAAAGAGGGAGGTCAGAGGTCACATCTTTGGCAGGGTTGACAACAATTCTTCAAAACTAAGGTTGGTGGCAGAATCAGAGTCAGGCATAAGGGGGCGGGGGGATGGTACAAGTCTTCAGGGTAAAATAGGAAAGCAGTAAAATAAGAAATACTATATCCAAAGAGTTAAAGGCCTAGAAGATAACAAGAGAGCAAGAAGTAACAATACTCTATAGCAGTAAAGTTCAATAGAACTTTGTATAGTAATGGAGTATTCCACCCTTCACCATCCAATATGGTGGCCTATCAGTGGGTGACTCATGAGCACTTGAAATATGACAAGTGCAACTTGGGAAATAAATTTTAAAATTTATTTAAATTTAATTAGTTCAATTTTTAAAAACCATTTGTATTTACTATTCTGGACAATATACTTCTATGGGACATAAATATGACTAGCTCTAAGTTATATGAATTGCATTTTATTACCATGTGAATTTCTTCAAGGATCTTATAATATAGTCACACTTTCACTAGCTAAAAAATGCAGCTCCCTTCACCCAGCATCTGTTATTATCCATTTTTCCCTATATTCAACTATGGTAAGATTTTGGTTTCTTGAGGGTATGTTATAGGAGAAGATTGGGTTGGTAGGCATAAAGTTCCTAAGCTCCTAGAAAGGTTGCTTTGCACTTCCTAATGTGCATTTCCTAGTTAATCCACTGCCAAGAGATACCATTTTCACTGGTCACATTCTGGGGATAGGCATGGAAGTGGTTTCCTCATGGATTTGGCTCTAAAAAGGAGAAATGAGAAGGAACTGGAATATTTAGAGGAATGGTGGGAATGGGAAATGGAAAGAAACAGGAGACATTTATAAAGGATCATTCAGGAAGATGTTGCTAGACTTCTAAAGTTTCTGATAGTTAATGGCATATTTACATGGTAGGTGCACTTAAAGGAAGGTGCCCTAGAAAACAGCCAGACACTGCAGACCTTGGTAAGCTGAATATTGATAAGATCCTTCTTTTTTCCATTCTGATTACTGCAATAAGATGATAGATCTAATGATCCCAGCTCTGTGAAGGTCTCAGAGGATTTGAACTTGAAGTTCAGAATAAGAGCAGGTGTCTGAACTATATGAATAAAAGAAATGGTATCCCTGAAATTTGTAGGTCAGGTGTGGTGGAAAGTATAGGAAGTTGTCCCACTATACACATTCATAGTGAGTATAACACTAATCATGAATAACCTGGGACTAGGAGGAGGACATCAACTATGATAACTAGTCCCTGGTATATTCTTCTAGAACAGTGACTGAAACATAGCCGATACTCAGTATGTGTTGAATGCCAAATGATGGCTGTCTCAGTCTCAACTATACATTTTTTCTGAAAATGATACTGGAAGTAAATGTCACCATCCCTGTGGTCCATCTGCTGTATGTTTCTGAGTCTACTCTGAGGCAGAGCTAAGGATTAGGTAATGCATCACATTTTAACCACCAAAAGTAGAGCAGACTTCTGCTTCCAAGAACATAAAGTATACATACTTTTCCCTATTCCCCCTTGCTAAGTACATCTAAAACAGTTGGACATTATATTTAAAATGCATAAAAGTCTTCTGAAATTTAGATAAAAGAAAGCTGACCAGCTTGGTACCACAGGACCCAAGGAATGACAAGGTGGTAAATTCTCTGAATTTTCTTTTTGCCTCATATATCTCTGACTTGGAGCTAAAGAAGTTGGTAACCTGAAAATGCCAATGGGTACAGAAAAAAAAGCCCCAACAAAAGTCTCCTGTCTCTAGCCAAATAAACAAGAAAAGGCCAGTCTAGTAAGACAGAAAACTGCTCTCACTCGCAAAGCCACAACAGTGAAAGTTGATAGGGTGTTTAAACTTCCACCTTTACAAGGCTGGAAAAAAGTATCCTCAAACCCCTATCAAAATGATATCAGAGAAATCCAAATAGAGAACTGCAACTTTCATCTCCACCAGCAGTGTAGGTGATGTAGGTAGAGGGTTAGGATGTTCACTATTGCCCAATGGTGTCACTGCATGCCAGTGGAGACCACCTAGAAAACTAGAACTCACCCTTCTACTTCTGGTGTCAATATAGACAAAATGGGGAACCTGGAATTCTACCTCCACCTGGCAGTAATGAAACAGTGTCCTCTCCTTCCTCCCTTCCCATTCCAGAGCAATATCAGAGAAAACAGCTAACATAGGTTTATATGAGATCTAGAGTATCATAATATGAAAATATCCAAAACTCTATCAAGACTGAGAAGGGAAAAAAAGGGAGAAAAAGACAAGACACAAATTACCAATATTGGGAATGAAACAAAAGATGTCACTACAGACCCTACAGACATCAAAATGGTAATAGGGGAACACTACAACCTACTCAACATATAAATCTGACAACCTAGATGAAATGGACCAATGCCTTGAAAAACACAAATTACTACAACCCATCCATACAAGAAATAGATCACTTAAATGGTCCTGAAATATTTGAAAAATTGAATTTTTAATTTTAAAGCTCAAAAAAAGAGAAAGAATTTTTCTGGCCCTCACAGTTTCACAGATTTCTGCCAAATGTTTAAAGAAAAATTAACACCACTTGTACAATATGTCTTCCAGAAAATAGAAGAGGAATAAACACTTTCTAACTCATTTTATGAAGCTTATATAATAGCCAGAGAAAAATAGTACAAAGGAAGCTAGGGAGGGAGGGATGGAAGAAGGGAGGAAGGAAGGAAATAAAAGAAGGAAGGAAGGAAGGAAAGAGAAGGGAAGGGAAGGGAAGAGAAGGGAAGGAGAAGGGAGGGGGGAAAGGAAGTGAGGGGAAGGGGAAGGGAGGGGAGGAGAGAGGAAACTATAGACTAAAATTCCTCAAAAATATAGACATAAAAATTCTAACAAAATTTTAACAAATAGAATTTAGCAATATATAAAAAGAATTATATACCATGACCAAGAGGAGTTTATTCTGGAGTTGCAAGGGTAGTTCAGATCAATGTAATCCAAGATGCTAACAGACTAAAGAATAAAGATCACATAATCACATCAACCGATGTATTAAAGGCATTTGATACAATTCAACATTCATTCAAAATTAAAGACTCCCAGAAAAATAGGCATAGAAAATAACTTCCTCAATATGATAAAGATCTACAAAAAACCTACAGCTAACATTATAGTTCACTGTGAAAGACTGAATGCTTCCCCCCAAAAGACTGGGAACAAGGTAAGGAAGTTTGCTCTTACAACTCCTACTCAACACAGTGCCTGAAATTCTATCCCGTACAAAGAAAGGGAGAGAAAGAAAAGGACAGGGAGGAAGGGAAGAAGGAAGGAAGGAAGAAGAAAGGGAGAAAGAGAGAGAGAGACAAGAAATGAAACTTGGCCTAAGTCTCATGCCTTACACAACAAATTAATTCAAAAAGGATCATGGATTTAAATGTAAAATATAAAACTATAAAACTTTTTAAAAACCTTGGAGAATATCTTTATGATCTAGGGCTATGCAAAGAGTTTCTTAGACTTGACACCAAAAGCACAATCCCTCAAAGGAAAATTTATAAATTAAACTTCATCCAATTTTAAAACTTCTGCTCTGCAAAAGACCCTGATAAAAGAATAAAAAGCGAGCTACAAAGTTGAAGAAAATATCTGCAAATTCCTATCTCATGAGGGACTACAATCTAGGACACATTCTTTAAAACTCAAAATTCAACATTAACTAAGCAAACAATCCAACTGGAAAACATACAAAAGCATTGAAAGACATTTTATATATATTCCTTGACATTATTTGATAGCTATATGTATCTCAAGGTACATATGTAGGAGGAAGAAGAAACATTCTTGCTTTAAAGGATAAAACTTTATAAGATAAGAATAAATAATTATAAGAATACAGCATTGATGTAGGGAAAGAGCTTCTCAGTAGTAAATTAACAGGTGTCCAACACTGTAATAGGTTGCCTAGAGACGTGAACTTCAATGTAATGCATTCAAGTAGGAAGAATTTTGAAAAAGGTATGAGTGCAGTTGGTGGAAGGCAGCCCTCATCAGGGAATCACAAATTCAAATTCTAACAGGGAGCTGGCTAGGTATTGAACACGAATTGTTAAAGCATGCTGGGAGAAAAAATAAAGAGCAGAAAGAGCAGTGGAGCTGTGGAAAGTTGGAAAAGTCACCTGCAACTGAGTTCTGGGACACTGTTGCCTTGTGAGACTGCAGATGGAAAGGAGAACTTCAGGTATTTCAAGAGAAGCTAGAACTATGGCTTTTTACATGAAATCTCCCCCCCCAAAAATTAATAACAAAAATGCCCTAATTTGCTTATTATATTCAAATACTATGAGATGTAATACTGTAAACTCCAAATAAAACTTCTTCTAATTTAAGCACTTCCAATAAGTGATAAAAATGGTTCTATCATTGCACCCTGTATTTCAATTTCTAAAGTCCCTTATATTGATATCATGGATTGCTAATTCCATGAAAACATCTTAAGAGTAAATATCTCGGGGTGCCTGGGTGGCTCAGTTGGTTAAGCGACTGCCTTCAGCTCAGGTCATGATCCCGGAGACCTGGGATCGAGTCCCACATCAGGCTCCCTGCTTGGCAGGAAGCCTGCTTCTCCCTCTCTCACTCCTCCTGCTTGTGTTCCTTCTCTGTCAAATAAATAAAATCTTTAAAAAAAAAAGAGTAAATATCTAATTTGCTACAATTTGTATTGATATTAAGGGAGTAGTTAGAGCAACATCTTTCTGTTAATTCCTGCTTATGATGGCCAACTTTTTATGGGGGGTCATTTATGAAAGTTCCAACTTTCTTGCAGAATATATTGCCTTTACCACATATTCAGACAGATAATAGTATGTTTGTTTGAATTTACTTCATAAAGGTATGTTTTTCTTCTAACATGATCAAAACTTTCTTCAGAGAAAGTTTCAAGTCTTAACACTTCCTTTTTCTGTCCTCATAGTTGGGATCACACAATAAGTGCTCAAAAATGGCTGGATCACAAGGATTTACTGACTACCAGACTCTGTGTCAAATAATATAACTGAAGATATTCCTGGCCAAAAAAGGCGAAAGTTGGGGTAAGCGAGCTAGAAGATTTATTCAGTCCTATCCTCTAGGGACTTACCATCCACCCTAGCACAACCTCCTTGCCTGTCAGTGGTCCTTTCCCCTTTGAGTTTCCAGTGCCATTAATATTTTCCCAGGGATCTTCAGGAATTCTCCAAAAGACAGTAATTGAAGTTATCCAGTCACTGTTTTGAATTTCAAAATGAAATAAAAAAAAAACCACTCAGACACATCTTCTTTGTGTTCCTGGCATTTTATGTAACTGTGGCCTTGGGAAGGATTTGCACTGTAGGGCAGCTTAGATTGGCTTTATCAACAAATAGAGGAGGTAAATGGCTCACACTCATTCCTTTCTTTCAATTTCAAGTAGATATTACGGTATCAGTTAGGGTCTACAATGTCTATGGTAGGATCCTATAGCAAAAGAGGGGTTTCTACAAATCAGGTAAAGTAACTAAAAACATGGCAGGTGGCATCTGATAATAGAAAAGTAATAAATCCCCACATTTACAGGTCCTCAACTTTCCATTTACCTATCAGACTGAGATTTTAAGCTGTGAGAATAATCTTGTATTCAAAGAACATAAAATTACCAGAATGTAGACAATTTTATACTAGGGAGGAAAAAAAACTACACACACACACACACACACACACACACACACACACACACACAGGCTCTTTCCCACCGAATTAAAAAAAAATTAAAAATCAAACAGATAAAGATCAACACAATTGGTATTTAAATCTTCATCAAAAACTACTTTCAAGAATGTTTAGTTCCACACAAAGAGTCTGAGAATCAAAACCCAGTTTCAGAAATGCACATATGCCAAGACTGAATAGGTGTTAAGCTGTTGATGGGCATGGTGCCCTGGGCAAAGGTCCTTACTTTTCAAGACTACACCACAGTTTTCACTTTACTGTTTCCTGAATTGGTTGAGTCATTCTGCCTTCCATCCCAGGAAACTTTATTTCCTTTAGCATATTTCTTTGCCTCCATCAAATTTCTCCACAACGTTGTACATTCCTTTTCCCGACTGTTGCTTCAAAATGACACAGCCTTTTCTTTTTTATCCACTAATGTGGTAACTATTATTTGGGCTTCATGAGTGCATTTTTTTTAATAGAAAGAAAAGAAAAGAGCCCCCACTCCAAAAAAAAAATCCATGTCCTACTGGGTATTTCAGCTTCAAAAATCAGTTCTGAGGACACAAACTGCAGTGGGAATGGCTGCCCAGAATTGTGGGCATGACAGTATGTAAACTTCAATACTAGAACTGTCTTCTCAGATCCTGAAATGCCACAGAGCAGTACAAAGAAGAGAGATGTGCTCTCTGCTATTTCATGTCACCTTTAGTCCTAAAAAAATAAAGGTACCAAACAATAGACAATTCCTCTCAAAGTGCAATTCCTTTGCTGACTTTGAGTGTTAGATCTAAGTCTAGTGAAAATAGTAACAATGGTGTTACTTGAGCTTTTTTCCCCCCAAGTCTATAGCAAAAAGGAAGGTAATTTCTTATTTACCAGATTACTGGACCAGCTTGTAATTGGTGACTGACTTCTGCCCTTCTTCCCCCACCCCTCCAGTTTATTCTCCAAGAACAGCCAGAGTGAGCCTTTAAAACACGTCAGATGGTGAACCTCATCCACTCAAAACTGCAATGGCTCTTTCAATTGGGATTAAAGCCCAAGTATTACCCCCTCTCCTCACACACTCATCTCCCTCGCTGTGCTGACCTCATCTATACCCTCTCCCGCCCTTCACTCTACTCCAACCACAACAGTCTCTTTGCTGTCCTTTGAATACACTCAGCACGCTCTGGCACTAAGGTGTCCACACTCGCTGATCCCTCTGCCAGAGTCACTTTCCCATAGACATCACCGCCTTCCAGACTGCACTCAAATATCAACATTTTAAAAAGACCTGCCTCCACCACCCTATACAAGACAAAAATCATTTCTTTCCTATACCTCCAAATCCTCTCGTCTGAGTCTTTCATGTGTCTTTATTATGTATTATGTCTTTTGTGCACTGTCTGCTTATGATGCTAACCTATAAAGGCAGGAATATTTGTTTTATTCACCCATTTAACTCAACTACCTAAAACATTGCCTGGCATATGCACAGTAGACAATTAAATTTGTTGAATAAATTAATTAATGGTAAATTGGTTTATTCTTTTCTTTGAAAATACAAAAGATATTATCTTAGAAAGAAAAAAACACAGTTAACAAAGCAACTGCAATTTATAATTACTGAATAATCAAAAACTGTTTATTTTCAGACACCTGGTTGGCTCCATTGTTTTTAGTGTCTGCCTTTAGCTCAGGTCATGATCCCAACGTCCTGGATGGAGTCCCACAATGGGTTCCCTGTTCAGCTGGAAGCTTCCTTCTCTTTCTGCTTTGTGTGTGTCTGTGTGCGCTCTTGTTTTCTCTCTTCAAACAAATGCCATCTTTTTTTTTTTTCTGAATTCAAATTCATAGACTTCTATTTGTTCCTTTTTTTCCCCCAAAGAGCTATGGAAGACCTTCAATACCCATATAGCATAAAACTAAGATGAAAAGTTCAGTTGAATCTAAGTTAGCAAGTGAACTGAAAACTTCAAGAGCAGTTTTTAATTGTCTTCATTTGGAAAAGAGGCCCATCTTTTGTCTCACACTAGATACCCACCCTCAGCTGCAAAAACATAGGAACATTCTAGAATGCTGCCTCAAGCATCAAAGTTTTCTCTTGGTATTTGGTGCATTATGTTAGTTCATCAAACTCCTCCCCAGATCTTGAGCTTTTCCTGGCAATGTGCTCTGGCTAGTCTGGGACCTGGCCCACATCCCTGACTCATGCTTTATAGTCTCCTAGTAATGCTTTTTAACCTTTGCTTTCAAATGTCCTTATTCTCTGGGTCTTTTGATTGTGCACACTTATGCCTTCAACTTGGTCTCTGAGCCCTGGCTGATTTCCTAAAGAGTCACCTATGTAATAGAAACAGAGAATGTGTCACCTAGATCTCCTTTCTCAAAAATACTTGTAGACCAGCTGTGAAAATATGATCAGTAGACTAAATGCCAGGTCCAACAGCTCCCAGCTTCAAATCGCCATCTGCCCCATAGTCACACCCTTCCTTGAGCCAGCATGGACCTCATGATGGCCCAATGATGGACATTCTCAGGAGCCATTCTTGCTCCAGAGCTCCCTGAACATTGGCCAAGGCCCTTCCAGGCAGGCTCACAATCCAGAGTCTCCCTATGCCCAACCCTGCTTCCACCTCTTTCATTCACAGCTCTCCATCTCTAGGAAATGTCTTGTATCCCCAAATACCATCACACAATCTGCTTCTGGAGAACCCAACTGGCAATAATGGCTAATACTTCTAACTTATAGAAAGGTCAAAATTGACAAACTTGAAAAAGTAAAAAGTGCAGCAGACTACATATGAGCAACTCTCAAGGAGCAACATATGATGACATAAGAGCTTTACCTACTACTGAAGCAATACTAATAATGCTAATGAGTCCTCATTGTACTATGTTTTTAATATCAGCTTATAATGTAAGAAGGCCACTTTGCTTTCTTGAAGCTTTGAGCCAAAACTCTCTTCTAACTCACCTTCTGGAAAATTCTCCTTCATTTTAAGATGATGATTCTTTTGTGAGGTAGATAGGTAAATCAATCAATCAATCATATCAATTCTGAGATAATCAGAACATAGTTTAGGTTCCAGTGAGGACCTAGGAGAACTAAACTTACTATATCATGGAATTCATAAAAATTTCATCCTGACAGTTACATATTAACAATATTCACTTTGCAGAAAATCACTTTCAATTACATATCCTTCAGTTTTAGAATAATTTTAGTATAGAGTGAATCTTTTTTACCTCAAGATACAGTGAATTTATTGTTAGTATTTCTGCTGCTGGTTCATACCATTTTGTATTGGCTGGAATCATTTATCCCTTACTTTATTGTGATATTTCCCTATATTATTCAAGGTAAAACTACTTTTGATCCAATGCACCTACTATCTAAGAAAGACCTTAGCTAGATCGGAAACCATGCAAACGAACTGTCTTGTCTTTGCCTGAGGGTGAATATAGTTAGTATTTTCCAAACTCCCTCTAGTCACCATGCAATCCTTTTGAGTGGCTGATTTCTGTGCCAGGCCCATTTGCCTTGGCCCCTTATGAGTGGTTCTGAATTCCAAAGGCTGCTTGTTTGAAAATTCATGAGCTTCTCAATGATGCGGTTCCTTTTTTGGCTGCCCCATTGCTCAGTTAGTTCAGACAACAAGCTGCTTAGGGATGGATAATTTTTCCAGTTAGCTGCCAAAACCTACAGGGGGGTTGGTATTTTACTGCTATTGTGGAATTTTCAGAAGTTTGGAAAACACAGGATTTTATTTTTTGTTTTGTTTTGATATAGGACATTTTGACAATGGCTTTGGCAGTGATACAAAGTCTCCATGCTTGTAAACCAGAATAACATTTTCAGCCATCTGGCTTGCATGTAGCACCCTCTGAGTAGGATAGATATAAAAACAGTTAGCAATTAAGAGGTTTAAAATGGCTTTCCCATTAGTTTCTGAACTAAACTGTCCCATGAAAAGATGTAATAGGCAAGGAAGGGGTTGCTGATTCTTTGTCGGCACACTGATAAAAATTGTCTGACACCTCCATTATTTCTTAATTTCTCAATCTCCCTTCACTATCACCACAACCGTTCATGAATTTCTGGACTCAAATTTATCTTTTGTCCTAAATATAACCTCCCCAATCATAACACACTACAAAATCCATTAAAAGATCCACTGTATGCCCAGTTATGTTGATTATTCTTCCTTCTGAATATGACTGAGACTTCATACCAAAAGACAGAGGGAAACTCTCAAAACAGCATCATGTGAATCACTATCTTTTAATTTTAAACTTCAAAGCTTAATCTTTATAGGATAAACATTAGATATCAGGGTAGTATTAAACAATTAAATGCAGGAGAAAGATTTGATTCTTGAAAGTAAAAAGACAGTTCTTTTTATCAGGAATTATGCCTTTTGACCTATTTAAAACTATTCAAAGATATTTATTATAATAATTTATATTTATATAAATAGTACTACCAACCTGGAGTCTTGTCCATTTCTAGGAAAATAATAGGAGACCAAAGTTATCTGATGCTCTAAAAACAAATTTTGAGAGGTTGTGCTGAATGAGAGTAAAATGAAGCAGAGTTTGGGAAGAGGTGTATATTCCTCCCCCCGACCCCCATCCAGCTAGTTCCTTAGAATCCTATCCTGCCCATCCAAGAAACATGATCTGCTAGGAACCTGAAGAAGAGGCTTTGTGCTGTCACTTATTTTGCACATTTTACGGAGCACAACATATTTTTATCCAAGGCTTTCAGAGATTTCTCACCTCGTTGTCAAGTTCAGAAAACCCAGAGCTGAAAGAGATCAGACAGGAACTTTCCCAAATAAATTAGCATGTTGAAGGAGAAGGATGTAAATGGCAGCATGAATTCTGCTTGAGCACGTTTTGCAGCACTGCTAAGACGTTAACAAGTGACGGCCTCATGCACTGGGGCTAGTGATTTACGCAGTTGCTTCCTGATTTAATAGAGTGCTAGAAAGGATTGTTGTTATACCAACTAAAAGAATCATAAAATGGCAATGAATGTTATGAAACTTCATGAATATTTCATCTGAAGATTGGCTGTCAGATTTATCTTAAGGTGAAAGAGCACACAGGGCATAAATCAGGCCCAAGGTGGAGTTGCTTAAGGTTCATAGTTGGTGAGAACTGTTTACATGTTAGGTAGGCAAGGCTATCTGGGGTGTTTATTATTTTAGTCACATGTTAGATCCCAGTTAACTTAGGATAAAGAAAAAACTTCAGTTTTAAAATAAATCACTTTAAAAAGATCAACAAAAATTTCTAGGAAGCATTAAAGGTATTCTTTTGAACCCAAATTGGTTTTACTGTAATTTTCTCATTGAATGTATTAAGTATTCAAAACTGTAATCAATATTCAATAAAAAGGTATCACAAGGCTATTGAATTGGTGCAATAAAATGGATTAATGAGCATAAACTCATTCTTTAGCTGTGAACTACACATATAACCATCATTTTTATTAAATATTTAATATATCATCAGTTTTAAGGCAATTTCTCAGTTGAAATATTTATAGTTAGTTTAAAATTCACTACTTATTTTGTTAGGTATATATATAGAACCCCCCCAAAATTATGCTTTCCCAGTCTCCACTAAAAACATAGAAGTGACATTTAGTTCAGATTATGAAATTTAGTTCTAGCTCTATAGCTAGCTGAGAGCAATCCCCTTAATTCTTTTAAATTAGGTTTTTATCCTTTCCTATGTTTTCAAAGTGTAACAAATGTTACTTAAATATAAATATAACCTTTCTGATTTTTTTTATTTACCTCGTGGCAGAAATGGAAACCTAACAGGTCATTTATTCATTTAATCAGTCACTCAGCATAATTTTGAATACTTACTATGTGCCATGTACCTTGCAAGGTGAATAGGATGAAACGATAGATGAATAAAAGTCCCTAATAGTAAAATGTCTTGCTTCAAGAGAGGTACCCATAAGTAAATAAGCAATTATAAAAAGTGTGATGTCTGATATAATTGTGGCTGTTATGAGAGCACACAGAAGAAATATATTCCTTCAAGTTTAGAGGACCAAGATGGCCCTTGGAGAAAAAATTATCTATGGTTAGACCTACCTGGATAAATGAAATCAGAATGGAAGTACAGTACAGACCAGGAGAAAAGAAAAACACAATCTATTATAAGAGGTAATGAAAACTAGTGATGGTAGAAGTGCAATGAATAGGGGAGAGGATAAGAAAATGGTAAGGGATAGAAAGGAGGGCATAAACCAGGCCTATAAACCCTGCAAGAGCTTTGACTTCCATCTCAGGGCAATGGGTTTCACCAAAGGGGTGTCAGCAGTGTAGCGATAGCATTAGATTCTCATTTCATCTTGTTTACAGTTACATTTCTTATTTGGTCTTGAGGAATATTTTATACTTCTACTCTTCATGTTAAAATGAAAATGAAGAATTTGATCAGATGTTTTAAGTCAGTGAATGATGGGTTTTGAAAGTAATTTTATAAAAAGAGTGGAGGGAAGAATAAAATTATTCATGTAAAAAATGTTGAACATCACCCATGCTCTTGAGAGGTGGAAAAGAGGGTCATCAAATAAATACACCTCTCTAAAAGTAAAGTCAGACTGGGTTAGTTACCCTAAAGAATTTCCTGAGAAGAAAAGAGTAGTTTCAAAGTTATATCATGAGATCTCTTTATGAAGATCTTAAAAACAAAAATTATCCTTCATTTTATTTTATACTTTTTTTTTTAGATTTTTTTTATTTATGACAGAGAAAGACACAGTGAGAGATGGAACACAAGCAGGGGAGTGAGAGAGGGAGAAGCAGGCTTCTCACCAAGCAGGGAGCCCGAAGCGGTGCTTGTTCACAGGACCCTGGGATCATGACCTAAGCTGAAGGCAGACTCTTAATGACTGAGCCATCCAGGTGTCCCTTTTCCTTCATTTTTAAAGAGGAAAAAGGTAGCTTATAATGTGCTAAAGAAATCATTCCCTAAGGAGATTTTTTTCTGCATTCCACATCCTCATCCTGCTCAATACCTAAAAAACATAGTATTAAAATAGTAACTAATACTTATTAAAGAAAATGTATTGATCTTTAAGTGTTTCACATACAGTAGCTTATTAAGACTCCTATTTTACATTTATTAGCTTATTTAATCCTCATTCAAAAATCAATATAGTAAATACTATTATTATGCCTTTTTAAAAGATGAGGGAATTGGGAACACAGAATCAAGTAATTGCCCAAGTCATATAGCAGGTAAGTTGCAGAGCTAGGATTCAAACCTAGGCAACCAGGCTCTTAACCACAATTGGTGTCCCAGAGTTCTCAATCATGACATACTACTTAGCAACATAGTTTACACAGATTGATAGTAATAATCAGGAGAAATATAAATGAAAATTACCACCACAAGGAAAAAAATTGTTCCTGTTTACTCCTGAATATCATTTTATGCCTGTGCAAGCAGAAGTTCATATTTAGAGAAAGAAGAAAATCCCATTTCATTTTCTGCGAGGTAAGCATACTTTTGCAGATTTGACACCCATAGCAGTGTACTCATACATTGATTATTGATGAATGAACTTTGATTGCATTTTTACCTTGGTACTTATGTACAGTAAATGCATTGAACACATGATATCATGTATAAGGGAATAAATAATTTTAAAAACTTTCCTTCACAGAATATATCACACTGAACTGTCACTCACATTGCCCTAAGCTGAATTATAACGTTATTACCTAATAGATGTCACATCCTTCATTCAAAATGAAAATCGTGCTTTTAATTTCCAGAGAAAAACATCCTACATGTTTAAGCTGATGTATAGGGCATAATACCAAAGCGTCTCCAACACAAAGAGTCATTTGTTCAATTTTCTGACCTGCTCCAGCCTAAAGAATAAGGAGACTGTAGGATGACAAAAGGTTTCCAGGAGAAACGGATTTACAGTCAGAATCAGTTTCCTATGTTTTCATTCATTTTGAATGAATACAAAGAATAATCTCTTGCTGCTAATACAAATGCAGCAAACTGAGCCATTAAATTGACAGTGTGATCTATCCCACTTCACACTGCTTTATAAGCAAAATGTATCATTCTCGGGAGCTTTCCCCTGGTTAAATAATTGTAAGAAATATACCTCTTGCCATTACTTTTATTGATAAAACACAGCATGTCATCTTAATTCATTCCTCTGCTGCTCTATTTTATCATCTTCTACCCAGTGATTGGGATTCTGATCACCCTGCTTTCACTCTCAGATTGAAAGCTTCTATCCACTCATCTGTTATTCTTCACGAAGAAAAGCTCTGGTGTAACATCTGTTTTCTAACTGAATCTTCACTAGAGACTCAGATGTCAGCAAGCAATAACCCTGGGGTTCCCTTAGAAATCCTCAAGGGTCCCTGCTATGTCAGGGCTTGAAGCTAACAGAATTAATGGACAAAGTGCTGTTATTTGATTTTTCATTTCTGAATTTGATTTGGGGTACACAAGCTTGGTGGAGTAATGATAATGTTTTACTGATCTCTGAAGCTAGTCACCACTTGATGAAAGGTTTAGAAGGCTGGAAGCTTTAGCTGCTTATATAAACTTTATTCTTTCCTTTTTCTCCCTTGACATTCATCTAAATTCACATCTTATTTTAATTTCAGAATGCAGAGAATATTTGCGTCTCAATCAGGTATTTTTATGAAATTTCCCTTTTATTTTAGAGGGGGGTGAGGGGGAGAGAGGGAGGGTGAGGGGCAGACAGAGAGAATATGAAGCAGATGCCACATCTTCGCACAGCCCAATGTGGGGCTCCATCTCACGATCCTGGAATCACAACCTGAGCCAAAATCACAACTGGTCGCTTAACCAACTGAGTCACCTAGTCATCCTTCGAATCTTCCACTTCTAATAGCAACTGGATATGTACAGTTTCAATCTGAAATTGGCATCAGTTGAATTTTTTTTTACATTTCCTCATGGAATTTGCTAAAAATTCATTTATCCACTTAGTTCAAATTAATGAGAAAAGTAATGAACTTAAATCAAAAACAGATTTTAGTCATGACATAAGTCAAAAGAAATACATAACCTGGAAAATTTGTAGATATTGATTATCTTTATAATTAGTCATAACCTATGCTAAAAACCAAACTCTATACTTTAAACTGATGTGTGTGTATTGACACACAAACACCCACACATACACACCTAGATGCATTCATATATATACACCACATTAATAGAATATTTACAGTTTTCGTTTTTCTCATTTATACTGAAGTATAACTGACAAGCAAAGCTATAAGATATGTGAAGTGTATATCATGATGATTTCATATACATATACATTATGAAAGGATTCTTCTCATCTAGCTAATTAACATATCCATCATCTCACACATTTATTTTTATGTTTATTAGTGAGAACATTTAAGTTCTATTCATTTAGCAAATTACAATTATACAAAATAGAATATTAAAGTCAATATTAGAAGCAATGTGTCACCTACTGTTTCATTATCCATTAGTACAAAATCCTCTCAAACTGAGCCATTCAAGCAACAACTTATTATTTTTTACAAGTATCTCAATTGACTGGACTCAGCTGGGAAATTCTCCTCCTTCTTATGGCACAGGTTGGGGTCACTCACTCAACTGCATTCAGCTGGAGACTGAGCTTGACTAGAAGGTCCCAGAAAGCTTTATGATATTTGGCATTCTGGTGCCGTATGTGGCTAGAATGTCCTCCCAGCATGGTAATCTCAGGAGAGTCAGATTTTTTTTATGATTTTTTTTAGTATAGTTGACACAATGTTACGTTTGTTTCAATTGTACAACATAATGATTACCATCTGTCACCTTGCAAATTTATTATGATATTATGGGCTATATTCCCTATGCTGTACTTCTCATTCCTGTGACTTATTTTACAACTGGAATTGTGTACCTCTTAATCCCCTTTACCTCTTTTGCCCAACACCCTATCCCTCTCTCTTCTGGCAACCACCAGTTTTCTGTATTTATGAGTCTGTTTCTGCTTTCTTGTTTTCTGTTCTTTTTTTTTTTTTTTTTTAGATTTCACATATAAAGTAAAATCATATGGTATTTGTCTTTCTCTGACTGACTTATTTCACTTAGCTTAATACGCCTAGATCCATCCATGTAGTCATGAATGGCAAGATTTCATTCATAATTTTACAAATATGTGAGATATATAGATATAGATATACACACATATACACACACACACATATATCTCACATCTTTTTTAGCCACACATCTATCAATGGACACAGGCTGTTTCCACAAATTAGCTATTGTAAATAATGCTGCAACAAACATGAGTGTACATGTATTTTTTCAAATTAGTGTTTTCATTTTCTTCAGGTAAATACCCAGCAGTGGAATTATTAGATCATATAGTATTTTTATTTTTAATTTTTGAGGAACTGCCATACTGTTTTCCACAGTGGTTGCACTAATTTATATTCCTACCAACAGTTAACAAGTGTTCCTTTTTCACCACTTCTTTGCCAACAGTTGTTATTTCTTGTCTTTTTGATAATAGTCATTCAGACTAGTGTGAGATGATACCTCACTGTGGTTTTGATTTGCATTTCCCTGATGATTAGTGATACCACCTTTTCATGGGTCTATTGGACATCCATATATCATCTTTGGGAAAAAAATGTCTATTCAGGTCCTCTGCCAATTTGTTAATGGGATTTTTTTTTGGTGAGAGTGGTTTGAGTTGTATGAATTCTTTGTATATTTTTGAAATTAATGCGCTACAGGAAATATCATTGCAAACATCTTCTTCCATTCAGTAGGCTGTTTTTTCATATTGTTGATGGTTTTCTTTGCTATGAAAACCTTTTTAGTTTGACACAGTCTCTATAATTGATATTTGCTTTTGTTTCCCCTGCCTGAGGGGACATATCTAAGAAAAAGTTGTTAAGGCTAATGTCTAGGATTATTGTCCATTTTTTTTAGTTTTATGGCCTTAGGTCTCATATTTAGGTTTTTAATCCCATTTGTGTTTATATTTGTGTATGGTATAAGTAAGTGGTCCAGTTTCATTTTTTTGAAGAGACTTTTTCCTGTCATATATTCTTCATTTCTTTTGTCATAGATTAATTTCCATATAAATGTGGATTTCTTTCTTGGCTCTCTATTTTATTTCATTGATCTATGTGTTTATTTCTGTGCCAGTATCATACTGTTTTCATGACTTTAACTTTGTAGTATAGCTTGAAATCTGGGATTGTAATACGCCACCATTTTTTAATATTTATTTGTTAGAGAGAGAGAAAGATGGATGAGAGGGAGAGAGGGCACAAGTGGGGGGAAGACAAAAGGAGAGAAACTCAAGTTGACTCCCCACTGAGTGCAGAGCCTGACAGAGGGCTCGATCCCATGACCCATGAGATCATGACCTATGCTGAAATGACCAGTGCGACATTCAACCAACTGAGCTACCCTTATGCCCCATATTTCCAGCTTTACTCTTTCTCAAGACCGATTTGGCTATTCAGGGTCTTTTGTGGTTTCATAAAAATTTTAGAATTTTTTTCTACTTCTGTGAAAAATACAATTAGTATTTTTATAGGGATTACACTGAATCTGTAGATGGTTTTGGGTATTATAGACATTTTAATAATATTAATTCTTCTAATCCATAAGCATGGTATAGCCTCCATTTGTGTCATCTTAATTTCTTTCATCAGCGTTTTAAATTTTTTAGAGTACAAGTCTTTCATGCCCTTCATTAAATTGATTTTACTCTTTTTTGACACAATTGTAAGTGGGATTATTAATTTTTTTATTTTTTAAAATTTTTTTGGAATTGTTAATTTCTTAAAGAGAGTTCTGCTACTTCATTATGAGTATATAGAGATGTACAGATTTATGTATATTAATTTAGTATACTACAACTTTACTGAATTCATTTATTACTTCTAATAGTTTTTCATGGTTTTTAGGGCTTTTTATGTAGTATCATGTCATCTGCAAATACTGAGTTTTACTTATTCCTTACTAATTTGGATGCATCTTATTTTTCTTGTCTGTTTGCTATGGCTAGGATTTTCAACACTATGTTGAATAAAAGTTCTAAGAGTGAACATTCTTGATTTTAGAGGAAAAGCATTTAGCTGTTCACCACTAATTATACTAGATGGGTTTTTCATAAATGCCTTTATTATGTTGAGAAATGCTCCCTCTGAACTGACTTCATTGAGTTTTTATCATGAATGGTGTTGAATTTTGTCAAATGTTTTTTAGGCATCTATTGAGACAATCACATGGTTTTTATTCTTCATTTTATTAATTTGGTGTATCATGTTGATTAATTTGCAGCTATTAAACCATCCTTGCATTCCTGGAATTAATTCCACTTGATTGTGGTGAATGATCCTTTTAATGTATGTTGAATTTAGTTTGCTAGTAACTTGTTGAGGATTTTTGCTTCTATGTCCATCAGGGATACAGGGATATCAAACTGCAATACTTTTTCTTTTTTTCTTTCTTTATTTCTCCCTTTCCATTTTTCCTTTCCTTATTTCTTTTTCTTTCTTTCTTTCTTTCTTTCTTTCTTTCTTTCTCTCTTTCTTTCTTTCTTCTTTTTATTTTCTTTTTTTCTTTCTTTCTATTAGCATCTTTGCCGGGTTTTGGTGTCAGGGTAATGTTGGCCTTGTAGAATGAATTTGGAAATTTTCCTTCTGCTTCTATTTTTTGGAATAATTTGAAAAGGATAGATATTAACTTTTTTTTAAATGTTTGATAAAATTTACCTGTGAAGTCATCTGCTCCTAGACTTTTGCTTATTGGGAGTTTGGGGTTTTTTCTAAATTCCTGATTTAATTTCATTGCTAGTAATTGGTCTATTCAATTTTCTATTTCTTCCTGATTCCGTTTTGGGAGGCTTATGTTTCTAGGAAGTTATCTGTTTCTTCTACATTGTCCAATTTCTGGCATATAATTTTTCTTAGTAGTCTCTTATAATCTTTTGTATTTCTACGGTTGTTACTTTTTCTCTTTCTGTTCTGATTTTATAGGATTCTGCTCTTATTTTTTCATGATGAGTGTGGTTAAAGTTTCATCAATTTTGCTTATCTCCTTTTTTTTCAGCATCACCTTCTTCACTTATACCTCTAGCACCTCATAGAAATAGTTCATCCTGCAGCAAGTGGCCAACACCAGGGTGGATGACAAGAATAAAAATGGGGCAGCTTTAGGGGCACCAGGGTGGCTCAGGTGGTTAAATGTTTGCCTTTAGCTCAAGTCATAATCCCAGGGTCCTGGGATCGAGCCCTTCATCAGGTTGCCTGCTCAGCAAGGAGGCTGCTTCTCCCTCTTCCCCTCCCCCTGCTTGAATTCTCTCTCTCTCTCTCTCTCTCTCTCTCTCTCTCTCTCTCTCTCTCTCTTTCTGTCAAGTAAGTAAATAAAATCATTAAAAAAAAGAAAAAAAAAAAAAGATGGAGCAGCTTCACCCACCTAGGTGGCACCAGGCTGGAGTTCAGGTCACTCAGGCTTGAATCATGCCCTTCCTCTTCCTCAAACCCAGGTACATGCTGTGCAGGTATACTCCAACAACTGGGCTGGCAATTGAGTACAAAACAGGGACTCCACAGTCCAAGACCAGAGGAGGATCTGACTCTTCAGAGGTGTCCAGGGTGGTGCCCTGCACCAAGTCTGGCAGGCTCAAAAGTTCAAAGTTCACCCTTATTCCTGCCATCTAGGAAGTGGCCACACTCATACAGAAGAAGAAAGAGATTGGAAGAGTCCCCTACTTTCCTCAACCCCCATGCAAGACCCACTGACCAGTTAGCCACCCTTGCTACAGGTTCCAGACCCCAATTTTAATTATTTTTTCAAAGATCAAGCTCTTGGTTTCCTTGATGTTTTCTATTATATTTTGTCTCTATTTCATTTATTTCCACTCTGATCTTTATTATTTCTTTCCTTCTATTAACTCTGGGCTTTGTTTGTTCTTCTCTTTCTAGTTCCTTTTGGTGTAAAGTTAGATCTTTTGAGATTTTTCTTCTTTCTTGGGTTGCCCTGTACAGGATAGTCAGAGTCTTTCACAATAGCTGGCTTCAAGAAGAATAAAGTAAAAACTGCCAGTCCCCTTAAGGGCTAGGCCTGGAATTGGCATAGCATCACTTAAGGTGCATTCCATTGGGAAAAGTAAGTCATAAAGCAAGCTCAAAGTCAAGAAGAAGGGACTAACTCTACCTCTTTATTGAGAGAACCACATGAATGAGGAGAAAAGAAGAAATTGGTGACCATCTTTGAAAACTATATGGCACACCTACTTCAATTTCTAAGGTCTCTCTTTTTAAATTAGAATGGAAGTACTCTTAGATTTCTTCACAATACTAGACAATATTGTTTTTTCCAAAATATTAGTGTAGTCTAAATTACATGAAACCCCACATATTTAAAACAGTATGTATTAATTTGCTTATGATGCTATCCTAGGCATATATTAATTTTAGCACTGAAACCAAACTTCATATTTCAACCTTACAGCCTTTTCCTCACTGTGCTTTCAATTCCTAGTAGCCCTTTCATTAGCTTCCATATTCCCCCTGGGATATAATTTGAAATCACACAGAAAATAAAAACTGAATATAAACTTACAGTGTGTCTACATGTATAACCCAGGCAATCTAGTCAAATCCAACCACCTATCCAGAATGTCAAGAGGAATCATGAAACCTGGGAGAAGTAACCAAGCAGTGTTTCTCACCACCCATCTCACTCAGAGTAGCTCCAGTTTTCAATTATCCACACCAGTGGTTCCCCACACTGACAAGAATAACCAAGAGGTGACTTTGCATTCAACAAGCACTTAATAAATATTAGTCACAAAATATGCTTTACAAATATATCAAAAAAGTCATGCTAATTCTCGTGAAAACATCAATCAAGATTCCTACATATGCCAAACATTGGGAATATAAAGGTAAATCATCTCCTTTTCAAAGTTTCAGAAAGCTAAGAATTTAAGATATTTCATGAGGTTTCTAGTTGTCTTTTTAATCTTTATTTAAACCATATGAAACAAAATGACCTCTTATCAAAGTTTCAATTTGTCATACTTTTAGTACCCTCAAGTGAGATTAAACCAAATAAAACTGTTGTATTGACATTAGGATATTTAATGATAAAAGATTTCTAAAATAAAGACAGAATTTCAGTGACAGTTTTCTCATCTCCAGATCAGAGATTTGAGGGACATAAACTTCACACACAGAAATCCTCTGTAGGTCATTACAGAGTAGTAAAATCATCTTCCCTAACATATGAGGAATACATGTTTACTTTATTGATTAATTCAATACGTATTTATTGAGCGTATACTATGTGCCAGTTTGGTGCTGGGTATGCAATGGAAAGCCAAAAAAAATGCAATGTCTCCTTTCACAGAGCCTCCTGTCTTCTGGTAAATGCAGACATGCAAGCAGCTATAATCTAGTAAATTATATTTTAAGAGCAAGTAATATGAAATCCCATGGGATCACACAATAGGGTCCTCTAATCTAGGGCAAGGGATCACAGACAGCCCCTATAGAAAAGAATGAGTATAAATTAGTTAAGTGTAAGTAGTGGATGGTGGGAAAGAAAAATGTTCCAAACAGGGAATAGAATGGGCACAGGCCCAGAGTTAAGAGAAGATGTTCTCTTCTGGAAAGTGAACATCCTTCAGTCTGGCTAGAGCACCACCATGACAGGAAATTGTGGAATGAGTATGTACCCAAAGCAAGAATGCTACTGCTTCCTTGGGAGCAAGAGAGCAGGAGTTAGTATGGAAGTCCGGTAACATCCCTATCCTAAAGACTTAAGAATATACCATTATGTTATTAGCTCTGAACAGCATACATGTATGTATTTGAGCATATCACATAAACACACAAAAGACCAGAGAAGAAAATACATCAGTACATTAACCATTGGAATTATGGATAATTTTTTTAACGTGCAGCTTTGTATCTTTTTGCATTTTCAAAATTTTTCACAATGCTACACATAAATATTTTACTTAGCAGAAAAATATCATTGTTTTAAATATAACATAACTTCTGAATATAACTACAAATGAGATATTCCTGAGCCTTTTCATAAATCCTCTGTCTCTAAGGACACTTTCCCTAATAGTGTTCTTTCATTTTTTTAATAATAAATGTTTTATATTTGGAGGGTAATTCAGCTGAATTGAATAACTTTAGAACTTGATCCTTTATAAGAACAGAAGCAGTATTAAGAAACACAAAAACGTATGCATTTTAATCATGTTCCCTACTCACAGAGCATAATCCTTAAATTTAGTAACTATTTTTTATATATACATATATATATGATCTTATACATATACATGATTTGAATCTAAGATATTACACATTGCTTTGACCACACTGTGAATACCCTGAATATTACTAAAATGTATCTCTTACACAAACCACCTCTAAACTTTGGAGGACATAAATGGAAGTTAACATTTTTTTCTGATTCTAGTAGGCTCTTTCCAGTTTTTTTCATTAGTCACACCATGTAATGTTTCCTTACTACTTGCATATTCTGCTTCTCAAGCCCAAATCCAGAAGCCCATCCATGGTTTGGCATTTAAACCCAAAGTAGACAGAAAAAATAAACTTATATTTAACTTTATATTTGTGGGAAAGACCACAGAAGATGCACACAGATTAAATGTATCTGGTGACAACTGCATTGAAGGCAGCAAGAGTGATGCACGTCTTTTTTCTCTATTTTTTTTTAAAGATTTTATTTATCTGACAGAGAGAAACACAGCTAGATAGGGAACACAAGCAGAGGAAGTGAGAGAGGGAGAAGCAGGCTTTCCTGCCTATCTGGAAGCCGGATGTGGGGCTTGATCCCAGGACTCCGGGATCATGACATGAGCCAAAGGCAGAGGCTTAACGACTGAGCCACCCAGGCGCCCCACAAATGATGCACGTCCTTGAAAATCAACACACATAAAAAGTGCTTTGTTCCCCTTGTCTCATTTCTCAGAGCTGAGTTTATGCTGTTCTGTAATTCTGCCAACATGGAAAGTGAAAATTTTAAGTCTTAGCTCACACACAGACATTAGGGGCCCCTGGCATATTCAGAATACCAAAATTCATAACTTAATTTATTTACTTAAGGAAACTCTCACTTCGTTATCAAATGTGAAGTGTCTTAGAACTAAGATTGGATAGAGAGAGGAAGATGGCGGAAGGCCAGGTGACCATATTTCGGGGAGTTCCCTGAAGTGAGCTCAATTCCTGCAAAAAAAAAAAAAAAAAAAAACACTAAAGGAACACTGTGAGCACCCATGAAATCAGCCTGAAATGTGATATTTCGCACTTCTGGATCACCACGGGAGACAAGGACCATCGACAAAAAGGCAGAAACAAGTGAGAGCGACAGGAGGCTTACCCCCAGAGACAGGGGTGTAGGGGAGGAAGCCCGCAGACCTGAACCATTGAAAGGGAATACCCCAACACGAAAGTACTCTATGCTCGGGGAATAACAGCAGATTACGGTCTGATTCGGGGCGAGGCAGAACCGGGAACGCAGCAGAGCCGGCAGCAAGGAGACTTTTGTTCCACCGCGGCAGAGGGGAGATGGAGATCCGCAGGGAGAGGGAGTGCCCCGCAGCTCCAGAGAACATAGAGGGGCTGGGGTGTGGAGTCTATCCCCCGACTGCTTAAGCCAGAGGAGCAGCGTTTCGCGGAGAGCAGGAGTGCCCTGTGTGGCACGGGGGATCTCAGCGAGAGTGGCGGGCATGGAGTCCATTTTGCCGCCGCTTTCGCTCTTTTTTTGTTTTTTCCTTTCTTTTTTCCCTTTTCACCACTGCTTTTCTCTCCCGCTTCTCCCCACACCGTGGGCCGGGCATGGACCCCCCCAGGGAAGGCAATATTGCAGACTTGCATGGGACCTGTGGGCCGCGGGTCCCTTGGCACAGACAAGGTCGCGCGATCCAAAATCAGTTGTGGTTTCGAGGTGTGGGAGGGAAGCAACAAGCGGGGATTGGTCAGAAATCAATCCAGCATCTCCGCCTACCCGGTTGTGACAGACTGCCAACTGGGAGGTGGGAAAGAGCCTCTCTCTGTGTAGAGGCTCTCTCTGAGAAGGAGATCTGGGTGCAGACACCTTGCTCAGACCTGACTTCCTCAGCAGCTAAAAAAGGATGTAAAAGAACAACGCTCCCCCATCAGAAACTGTAACCTGACAACCTGCTGACCATTGAGACCAGTCGCTAGCAAGGGGGCAGAGAGACGCAGCCCAGGTAGAAAGGGACTGAAAACAGCCCGGGCAGGCCCCGCCCCCAGAAAGCAAGCCAGAAGAACAGGAGGACAACACTCAAACTGTAAAACCCCAAATGGGGGGCAAGGCAATTTATTAAACTCCTGGTACAGATTACAAGAACCAAAAGCCCTATACTTTATAGATACAGTTTTCCAACTTATCTGCTTTTTTAACTATTTTCTATTTTTAATTTTAAAGCTTCCATTTTAAACTTAAAAATGCATTCTCACGGTTTTTCTTCGTTCAATTTTTAACCCACTTTTTATCACAATGTGATACTCAGTACAACACCCCATAACATTTTTTTTTACCTTGAAATTTGTTCAAACACATTCCCGTGTTTTCTGCTGTGTTGTTGCCTCTTGTTTCCTGTTTGTTCTATCTGTTTTTCCCTTTCTTCTCTCTTCTTTCCTTTATTTTCCCTTTTACATATACATGTAGTTATAAGCTTCAAGTTAATCCCACATTCCTATTCAATACTACCCCTATATACAACCAGTTCTAATCTCCCTATATCTTTAGAAAGTGGGCTCCTCCAACAATAATAACAAAACAAACTTGGGAGCATCTGAAACGCATTCCTTGCCCACAAGGAGTGTCTGCCCTCACCTTCCCACTCTAGTCTGTCATTGTTTCTGTGTAACTGTCCTTGCTTTTGTATTATATAAATACTGGTCCTGGGGGTCATATAGGTTGGGCTTCGCTTTTTTATCTCTTCATTTACCCTTGATAGCACTTTTCATTACCCTGAAACAGTTTTGTACCATATAAATCCTACCACTGTGCCCCACTCTGGCAGGGGTTTCTTTTCTGGCTTCCTCTCTTCTGTTTTCTTTTTTCTTTCTCCTTCTTTTCAGTGGTGAATTCTGGTAGCTCCAAAACCTTCCAGCGACCAATTCACCTAGATAGTGGCTGATATATTTAGCTATACACCCCCTCAACCACTCCTCGCCACAATGACTCGGAGGAGGAACATCCAACAGAAGAAGACCCTGAGCCTGCAACCCCGGACAGAGAATTACTGGAAAGGTACATAAACAATATGACAGAAATGGAATTCGGGGCAGCAAACGTCCAAGCAATGGCTAATTTAAAAAAGAACATTAGTCTCAAAGTGGAAGCCATAGTAACAGAAGTGAAAGCTGAAGTTAGGGGCGCCTGGGTGGCTCAGTTGGTTAAGTGACTGCCTTTGGCTCAGGTCATGATCCTGGAGACCCAGGATCGAGCCCCACATTGGGCTTCCTGCTAGGCTGGAAGCCTGCTTCTCCTTCTCTCAGTCCCTCTGCTTGTGTTCCCTCTCTAGCTGTGTTTCTCTCTGTCAAATAAATAAATAAAATCTTAAATAAAAAAAAAGAAAGCTGAAGTTAGAAAGGCTATTGATGGGATGCAATCTAATTTAAATATGCTAACAGCCAGAGTAAGTGAAGCTGAAGATCGTATCATTGATTTAGAAGACAGATGGATTAAGAAGGAGGAGCAAGAGAAGTCTTGGAACAAACAGCTAAAATCCCAAGAAAACAGAATAAGGGAAATAAATGATGCCATGAAACGCTCCAATATCAGAATTATTGGAATCCCCGAAGGAGTTGAGAGAGAGAGAAGCCTAGAAGATATTGTTGAACAAATCATGGATGAAAATTTCCCAAAAGTGGGGAATGAAACAAATGTTCATGTCCTAGAAGCAGAGAGGACACCCCCCAAGATCAGTGAGGCCAGAAAAACCTCCAGGCACATAATTGTGAAATTTGCAAATCATAAAACCAAAGAATATGTCCTAAGGGCAGCTAAGGGAAAGCGATCCCTTACCAACAGAGGAAGGACCATCAGAATAACGTCAGACATTTCCACAGAAACCTGGCAAGCCAGAAAGGGCTGGTAAAACATATTCAGGAAATTACATGACAAAATATGCAACCAAGGATAATGTATCCAGCAAGGTTGACTTTCAAAATGGAAGGAGAAATAAAGAGCTTCCAGGACTCCAAGGTCTAAAAGATTATGCAACCACCAAGCCAGCACTACAAGAAATGCTAAGAGGGGAAACGAACCCAAGAGCGACACATAACAGAAATTTACAGAGGTAATCTATAGAAACATGAACTCCACAGGCAACATGTCAATACAAATGTATCTATCAATAATCACTCTCAATGTGAATAGCCTATATACTCCAATAAAAAGACACACAGTTGCAGACTGGATAAAACAACAGGACTCATGCATATGCTGTTTATAAGAGACTCATCTTGAATCTAAAGACACTGCCAGATTGAAAGTGAGGGGATGGAAGACCATCTTTCATGCCAATGGAGCCCAAAAGAAAGCCAGGGTAGTGATTCTCATATGAGACAAATTCGATTTTAGTCTAAAGACTGTAGTCAGAGACACAGAAGGACACTACATCATTCTTAAAGGGTCTATACATAAAGAGATCTAACAACTGTAAATATTTATGCCCCCAACATGGGAGCAGCCAACTACATAAGCCAACTGTTAAACAAAATAAAGAATCATACTGTTGCAAATACATTAATTGTAGGAGATATTAACACACCACTCTCACCAATGGACAGATCATCTAAAGGAAAATCAACAAAAAACCAAGAGCCTTGAATGACACATTGGACCAGATGGATTGCATAGATGTATTCAGAACATTCCACCCTAAAACAGCAGAATACTCATTCTTCTCGAGTGCATATGGAACTTTCTCCAGAATAGACCACATACTAAGTCACAAATAAGGGCTCAACCGATACCAGAAGTTTGAAATTATTCCCTGCATATTCTCTGACCATAATGCCATGAAACTGGAACTCAACCACCATAAAAAGTTCAGAAGAAAATCAAACACTTGGAAGCTAAAGACGATCCTGCTCAAGAATATGTGGATCAACCAAGAAATCAAAGAAGAACTGAAACACTTCATGGAAACCAATGAGAAGGAAGATACATCGATCCAAAACCTATGGGATACAGCAAAGGCAGTCCTAAGGGGGAAATTCATAGCCATCCAAGCCTCACTCAAAAAAATTGAAAAATCCCAAATACATCAACTCTCATTACATGTAAAAACACTGGAAAATCAATAAAAAATTAAACCACCCTCCACACAAGGCGGGAAATAATAAGGATTAGAGCAGAGATGAATGAATCAGAAACTAGAGATACAGTTGAACCCATCAACGAAACTAGAAGCTGGTTCTTTGAAAGAATCAATAAGATCGATAAATCATTGGCCAAACTAATGCAAAAGAAAAGGGAGAAGACCCAAATTAATAAAATTATGAATGAAAGGGGAGAGATCACGACCAACACCAAGGAAATAGAAACAATCATCAAAAATTACTATCAACAATTATATGCCAATATGTTTAACCACCTAGAAGGGATGGATACATTCCTAGAAACCTGTAAACTACCAAGACTGAAACAGGAAGACATTGACAATTTGAATAGATCTATATCTAGTAATGAGATTGAAGCAGTGATCAAAAACCTTCCCAAAAACAAGAGTCTAGGACCAGACGGATTCCCTGGGGAATTCTACCAAACATTCAAAGAAGAAATAACACGTAATCTCCTAAAGCTCTTTCAAAAATTAGAAACAGAAGGAAAACTTCCAGACTCTTTCTATGAAGCCAGCATCACTCTAATCCCCAAACGAGACAAAGACCCCATCAAAGGAGAACTTCAGTCCAATATCGCTGATGAATACGGATGCCAAGATTCTCAACAAGATCCTTGCCAACAGGATCCAACAATACATTAAAAAGATTATCCACCATGTCCAGGTGGGATTTATCCCAGGGATGCAAGGGTGGTTCAACACTCGCAAAACAATCAACGTGATAGAACAAATCAATAAGTGAAGAGGGAAGAACCGCATGGTACTCTCAATTGAGGCAGGAAAGGCATCTGACAAAATACAACATCCGTTCCTGATCAAAACTTTTCAAAGTATAGGGATAGAGGGAACATTTCCCAACCTCATAAAATCTATCTATAAAAAACCCACAGCGAATATCATCCTCAATGGGGAAAAACTGACAGCCTTTACTCTGAGATCAGGAACAAGGCAAGGATGCCCACTCTCACCGATACTGTTCAACATAGTGTTAGAAGTCCTAGCAACAGCAATCAGGCAACAGAAAAAAATAAAAGGTATCCAGCTTGGCAAAGAGGAAGTCAAACTCTCTCTCTTTGCAGACGACATGATACTCTATGTGGAAAACCCAAAAGACTCTACCCCCAAACTACTAGAACTCATACAACAATTCGGTAATGTGGCAGGATACAAAATCAACGCACAGAAATCAGTTGCATTCTTATACACTAACATGAAAACATAGAAAGGGAAATCATAGAATCGATTCCATTTACTATAGCACCAAAAACTATAAGATACTTAGGAATAAACCTAACCAAAGAAGTCAAGGATCTGTACTCGAGGAACTACAGAACACTCATGAAAAATACTGAAGAAGACACAAAAAGATGGAAGAGCATTCCATGCTCATGGATTGGAAGAATAAACATTGTCAAAATGTCTATACTGCCCAGAGCAATCTACACTTTCAATGCCATTCCGATCAAAATTCCACCAACATTCTTCAAAACACTGAAACAAACAATCCTAAAATTTATATGGAACCAAAAAAGACCCCGAATTCCTAAGGAATTGCTGAAGAAGAAAAGCAAAGCTGGGGGCATCTCGTTACCTGACGTCAGGCTTTATTACAAAGCTGTGATTACCAAGACAGCGTGGTATTGGCACAAAAACAGAGAAATAGACCAATGGAACAGAGTGGAGAGTCCAGATATGGACCCACAAACCTATGGGCATATCATCTTTGACAAAGCAGGAAAAAATATCCAGTGGAAAAAAGACAGTCTCTTCAATAAATGGTGCTGGGAAAATTGGACAGCTACGTATAGAAGAATGAAACTAGACCATTCTCTTACACCACACACAAAGGCAAACTCGAAATGGATGAAAGACCTCAACGTGAAGCAGGAATCCTTCAAAATCCTGGAAAAGAACATACGCAGTAACCTATTTGACATCGGCCACAGCAACTTCTTTCAAGGCACGTCTCCAAAGGCAAAGGAGACAAAAGCGAAAATGAACTTCTGGGACTTCATCAAAATAAAAAGCTTCTGTACAGCAAAGGAAACAGTCAACAAAATAAAGAGGCAACCCACAGAATGGGAGAAGACATTTGCAAATGACACTACAGACAAAGGGCTGGTATCCAAGATCTATAAAGAATTACTCAAACTCAACATCCAAAAAGAGGATGAACACATCAAAAACTGGACAAGAGACGTGAAGAGGCACTTCTCCATAGAAGATATACAAATGGCTAACAGACACATGAAAAAATGTTCAGCGTCACTAGCTATCAGGGAAATTGAAATCAAAACCACACTGAGATACCACCTTACACCAGTCAGAATGGCCAAAATTAACACGTCAGCAAACAACAAGTGTTGGAGAGGCTGCAGAGAAAGGGGAACCCTCTTATACTGTTGGTGGGAATTTAAACTGGTGCAGCCGCTTTGGAAAACAGTGTGGAGATTCCTTAAAAAATTGAAAATAGAGCTACCCTATGACCCTGCAATTGCACTACTGGGCATTTACCCCAAAGATACAGATGTAGTGAAAAGAAGGGCCATATGTACCCCAATGTTCATCGCAGAAATGGCCACAATCGCCAAACTGTGGAAAGAGCCAAGGTGCCCATCAACACTGAATGGATAAAGAAGATGTGGTACATATATACAATGGAATACTATGCCTCCATCAGAAAGGATGAATATCCAACTTTTATAGCAACATGGACTGGACTGGAAGAGATTATGCTGAGTGAAATAAGCCAAAGAGAATGTCAAGTATCACATGGTTTCACTTACTTTCGGTGCATGAAGGGTAACCTGGAGGACAGTGGGAGAAGGAAAGTAAATGGGAAGCAGGGTAATCCAGGGAGAAAAACGGAACAACAGAGACTTTGGACACAGAAACAAACTGAGGGACTTGGAGGGATGGGAGAACCTGGTGGTGGGTACTGGGGGCACCTATTGCGTGGAGCACTGGGTGTGGGGAATGGGGAATGAATCTTGGAACACTGGAAATAAATTTAAGTACAAAAAAAAAAAAGATGTAAGAGGGTTTCTATAATCCTCTTTGTGATGTCTGGTTCCAAGTTAGAAAAAATATTATAGGTATTTGAAGTTCCCAAAACTGATATGCTGCGATTGAATAAAAAAAGGTGTTCCAGTTAGATATTTACTGTATAGCTGTCTACCAAGTCAAAAGTGTGACTTACAGACTGAAGTCAGGAAGAAGACTGACCAAGTCTAAAGAAGATTGATAGGATTTACAACAACACTTCTCTTGTCATTTTCTCCCACAGTCCTAAACCCAGAGGGAAAATTACAGAGCCATGGTTGAAGGACCACATGTTAACAGGAGAGGTTATAGAAATCTGGGGGTTATGTACACTATTTCCCAACCACAAAGCAAGCTAGCACCCTAACTATGTTGCAAACAAGCACAAACCATTAAGTGGTGGGACACACTGATGTTTAGTGATGGATTCTAAGGAATCCAAACCATGTGTCCAAAAATGTGTCTTAATGCTTAAAATTCTAATTTTAGAATGTCACTTTTGTATTTCATTCTTAGATATTAAAAAAAAATGCATCTAAGTTTTCCTTCTCCCTTTTCCCCTTCCTTCCTCCCTCCCTCCCTTCCTTCCTCCCTCCCTCCCTCCCTCCCTCCCTCCCTCCCTCCCTTCCTTCCTTCTTTCCTTCTTAAATAAACTTTGTTTTATGTCCCCCCCATAAAATCTTTGGGACAATTTCCTAAACAGTCATATTTTATGTTCAAAGACCTGCTTGGCCAATAAAATCTATAATTATCAGAACAGGCACAAGGTCCAGAAGAAGTGAACTCAAATACTTTCAAATTAAATGATGCAAGCTTCACCTGGTCATAACAGTCACTTAAAATTGGGAGATGTAGCTTCGAAATCTTAATAATATCAAGTAATGAATCAAAGAGAAATGTACAATGTACACTTAAAGCATGAATTACAGAAGTCACTCTCAAATTTTTGTCTGCCTCAGAATAACCTAATGCACCTGTAAAAAGACCCATTTCCCTAGGGATGGACCCCAGGAATCTGCATTTTTAACTAGGACCAAAGTTACTCCTGGTCTATGGGCCGCACTTCAAGAAACATGGATTAAGAGTATATATTCTACTCCTACAAAAAATCAACAATAAATCAGTCATTTAAAGTAATCCTTCCATAACACCTTGTGCTCAGAACTTAGTATATGATATATCAGAAAACAAGGCAGACACTATCCTGCTTTCATGGAACTTACATCTTAACCATTGGATACAAACAAGAGGAAGAAAATATGGCTATATATAAGAAACCTAGTTAATTTTTATTATATCCTTCATTCCTGATTTGCCTCTTAATATCCTTTATACAACACAAACTTTGAGCAATGAGAATTAATTTAGAAACAAAACTTATTTCATGTATTCTTAAATTCATGTATTCTTAAATTCATAGGCAGTGATAAATTTCCAGTGATGAAAGAAAATATAATAAAATGTTTCATTAGGGCTTCATAAAATATTATGATAATTTAGAGCTTGACTTCTATTTAGAAGTAGCGGACTAGGAAAACCCAACATCCTGAATCAGGCTGAACTAAGTTGTTTCATTTGGTTTTCATGTTGGGCCAAATTGCTAGGTGTGCAATCATGTTTTTTAGGAAAGGAGGTTCATGAGCTTAGGTCAGGTCTGGTTTGGCTCCTAAACAGTGATACCTAGGGAAAGAATATTGACAACTCAAGAATTCTGGTGATTATCTAATTAATTTTGACCTAGGAGCTATCAGATGAGCTAGGGGCACTACATTTTAAAAACGAGACAAGAATAACACTGAACAATGTTATATAGAGAAAAATAAGGTCCATTAGGATTTCCACAAAAGCAGATTAGTGTGGTCTGGAAAAGGAAAAAGTTTCTTGTGATTAAAAGGTATAAGATGGGCATCAAAAGATAGAATTTAGTACATAGAAGAGTATCTACTAAGAACATAGAATGAGTACAAGCAGAGGAATGAAAATAGTCTGAGTAGCACTAATAATTTTGGAATATCAGGAAACAACATTAGAGAAAGAATCAACCCAGATAGAGCAAGCCCTGAAATCTGGATGAATTGCCACAATTACAAATTGATTTCAAGTTAAAATGAAGATTTAAATAGACATTGCCAGGATTCATATTCATTAACAATGAGTAAGAGGAGTTACATTCCTAAAGACTCCTCTTCCCCTAGTCTATCTTTGCAAAGAACATTAACTGGGGTTTGTATTTTATATCAGTCTGAAGGTTATACAATGATATTTCATTGTTACCATAATTCACATACCACTAAGTTTGAACACTATTTTATCTTGCTTTGTTTAGCCATTTAGATTTGTTCTCTTATAAAATTCTGGTTAATTTTTAAGTTACCTCTCTGTCTGTCCTCTGCACTGAAGGTAGTTTTACCAAATATATGAATTACAGTTGACTCTCTAACTGATTTCTTCAATCATATATTTCTCTTGTCAAATAATTCTTTCCTTTTTTGATGGCTTAGTGTCCAGTCTTGGTTTTAAAAGGTCTACCCTAACCATTCAATACAGTCATCTCACATCTAGGAATCTTTTTCAAAGAAGTAAGAACAATGTGTAAGGATCTAGGTACAGGATATTTAACACACCATAATACTGGCAAAAAAAGTCTGCAAAGCAAGGGAATGGCAGATTATGGCACATACAGCCTTTGGAGCAAATTTGAACCTAATCAGCTGAATTGGAGGAAATTTTGCAAGGTATTACTGAGAAAAGCAAAATGTAAAACTATGTATAATTAAATCCTATTTTTGAAAATCAATGAAGAAACAACTGTATATGTATTTACATATGTTTATGTGTGTTTATAAGTGTTTAAATTATATAAATATATGTTCTACACAATTATAGACCTTCAGGGTTCACAGTAGATTATAACTCTGGATTAGAAGTGAGGTCCCTAAGACAAATGGAGTAAAGTATATAACATTTTATATATTTCATATAATACATACATAGTATGTGGCATATTACATATAATTATATGAGAGGTGGGGAGAATTTTTTTTAAATTTAATGACATTCTTTTCCAAAGTGGAGGTGAAGAAACAAATATGAAACCTCCCAACAAGTTTTATTTTTAAAATGCAAATTACTTCATTTCACCATTAGGTGCCATCTGATAATTATCACATTGTACCAATTGGCTAAATATTGACTACCATATTGTTATCACTCAAAGCTTCTCTGTGCGACTTTAAGAGCATTAAACTCTCTGTGTCTCACCTTTGAAAGAAAAATTGGAGGGGCACCTGGGTGACTCAGTTGGTTAAGCGACTGCCTTCGGCTCAGGTCATGATCCCAGAGACCCAGGATTGAGTCCCACATGGGGCTCCCTGCTAGGCAGGAAGCCTGCTTCTCCCTCTCTCACTCCCCCTGCTTGTGTTCCCTCTCTAGCTGTGTTTCGCTCTGTCAAATAAATAATAAAATCTTAAAAAAAAATAGAATAATTGGAGAATATCAGGATTGCTCATAAAGGACGGATGTGAGAATTACACTAGATAATCTATGTAGGATTTAGGACAAAGTCTGGCTAAATAAATACTAGCGGACCTAATAAGGGTGGAAGTAGAAATGGTAGTAAATAGTGTGTTATGTATGACTGCTTTTAAAACCCTTATCAAATTAAGTGCTTAGTTTGTGCTGATCTCCTTAGCAGTTTCTAACTAATTTGTAATTCGTTTATCAGTATGAAACAGGGCATCGCCCACTGCAGCACTAACACTCTGATATTCATTCTCCCAATGTAGCATGGTTCTTTAACTTCTGCTTGCTTGTTTAAATTATTTCTCATGTCCTCATCATGTCTTTAGACTTGTGACTTGTCTTTATGTCAACAACAGTAATAACCTGCATTTCTGCAGTTCTTTATATTTATAAAATCTTTACATACTTTTCTCATTTAATCCTCACAATTCTTCAGATAAAATGACTGAGACCTAAAGTAGTTTTAGTTTTCACTAGATCATGGCCAATAAATGAAAAGCCAAGAGTCAAAACCAGGACTTATGCTTGAAAAGCTCTTGCTCTTTTCAATTGTAATAGCTACTGTCAGATAGATTTTTCAAATACAAAAAGGACAGGCAAAGATCTAGTGTCTTTTTTTCAAGGCAATCCTTTGAGTTGTGATTATGATATATTTTATGTAATTCTAGCATTGGATTTGTAATTCCTTATCATTTTTCTGATACCACATAAGTCCTGGGAATATAAGCTCAGGATCATGAAGAAAAACTATTATGGTGACAGGAAAACTTACTGCAAATTGTCCCGCAGGTCTGTATTCATTCTCTTATATGCGGCCCAGAGCAGGGAAGGAAATTTTTCTGTTCAAGGTGAGCTAATAAAGTTTTCCATACATTAGAAAGTGCATTTGTCCCTACAAGTACATCTACTTATACATGAAAGAATTTGAAAAGCCAGTAAGCATATCCAATCATCTCTGACAGAAAAAAAATATATAATTATGACATCTTGCATAGAAATTCAAATGTTTAATGCCAAGGCACTTGTATTTGCATTTCCTGTGTTTGAAGAAATGAATACAGTGTGTTCACAGATTCTTTTTATGTTTTTAGAGAATAAAATGGTTCACAAATCTATCCACATTCCTTAATTCTTATAAAAGGAATTTCTTTAAATAAAAGAGGTCTCTATTTTTATCTCAGAAGTTACCGAGCAAAGGCTTTAATTTGACTGTAAACTATTAACACATGTTTAGGGGCACTTTATAAATATATGGCTCTAAGAGATAAGTGATAAGGGGAAATAAGGGCAGATGTGTAAATAATTATACAGGGACCTATCCTAAAAGAATCTGTAGCCTACCAACAAGGGAAACAACACACACACACACACACACACACACACACACACACACACACACATTACTCTAAAAGCGGTGAACATAAAAAGATGAAGCAGGAAGTTGTATGATAACGGGCCAAAAATCAACCAACTTGGGGTGCCTAGGTGGCTCAATAAGTTAAGCATTTGCCTCTTGATTTTGCTCAGTCATGATCTGAGAGTTGTGAAATGAAGCCCCATGTCAGGCTCTGGGCTCAGTGGGGAGTCTGTTTAAAATTCTCTCCCTCTCTCTCTCTGCCCTCCACGGCCCCAGCACATGTGTGTGCTCTCTCACTCTCTCTCAGAAACAAACAGATAATTAAAAAATTAAAAAGCAAAATAATAAAATAATAAAATCAATCAACAGTGGATGTAATTTTCAGCTCTGCCAAAGTGACTTTGGACAAATCAAACAATTTGACTTAGTTTCCTTTTTTTGCTACAAAAATGGGCATAATGGCACCTGCCTTATATAATTATTATAGTGATTAAATAAAGTAATATGTGTAAATCATGTAAGTCAGTGTCTAGGCCAAAGATCTATTCTGTAATGGTGACGGTGATCACTATAAGAAAAGAACTAATGAGGCATCATCAAATTTCAGAGGAGGGAAAATAACTTTAAGAAGTACTGTGGAGAGGGGCACCTGGATGGCTCAGTTGGTTGAGCGACTGCCTTCGGCTCAGGCCATGATCCCGGAGATCCGGGATCGAGCCCCACATCAGGCTCCTTGCTCGGCAGGAAGCCTGCTTCTCCCTCTCTCACTCCCCCTGCTTGTGTTCCCTCTCTGACTGTGTTTCTCTCTGTCAAATAAATAAAATCTTAAAAAAAAAAAAGTACTGTGGTGGTAAAATTAATAAAACTTGCTAAAGCCTAAAAATTATTAAAGGGAAGGAAAGCAGGGTTGATAAAGTTCTAAAGACAGAGGAGTTAAAAGGTGGGTAGTGCCATTAATAAAAATATAGATAAAATGCAGGAAGACAAGATTAACCAAGGATAAGAACAGCTGTTTACAGAAAATGATACCATATTCTTTAGCTAGCTCGCATTTAACCAGGTACCTTCCGGATATTTAGAAAGAAAAACATGAAAGTCCTTTCTCCTATGGGTCTATTTTAAGCAATTTAAATTACATGTTCAGCAAAAGTGCTTGATATTATATGAGAGGTACTTTTATAAAACTTCACCTGCACAGGCCTCCCCAGACTATGCAGCTGGTTCAGAATTACTTGACGATGCAAGAAAATGACTTTGACAGATTTGAAAAATCTGGCTGTGTTAAGGAATAAATGCTATTGTACCCACCAAACCAAAAATGAAGCCGAAACTTCAAAATCCTCTGTGTTAAAGAAAAAGGAAAGTCTTCAAATACAAGATGATGTAAGCTCAGGTGGGGAAACGTTTTGAATGCTGAAATCCTCTAGAACATGAAAAAACCCTACAATAAACAAAAAACCCTCAGGTAGTCTCACAGAGTACAACCTACTTTCAACTTGGTAACCTACAGGAATGCTGATGAAGGAAAATTAGCTAGGTAAAGGGATCTTCCTATTCCCGGCAGTTAGGCTCTTGGTATACATTCCAATGCTTCATATATCTTGCATTCTTTAATTTTTCTTCAGAGGTGATTAGCACAATATCTTAAAATTATTTGGTACATAAAACTACTTTAAAAAACTTTTCTCACTGTGTTAATCGAGAAAGCATTCATTGTGCTTGAGCTAACCTTATGGACACATCCAGGAAACAAATGAATTGACTACCAATGTAGGAACAGTTTTTCCCATAGAGAAGAGTCTAACTGGGTTGACTGCCAGGTCACAGCACATACAGGCAGATCCTATAGCAGACTACTTAGCCTACAGAAAGAGAGAGCATCATTTAAAGAATATTGCATTTGTTTAGTCTTTGGACTTCATCTTTAAAATAGCTATCATGGTTTTCTTGTTTCATAGCTAGCATAAAAGCAATATGCATATCTCTTTCTAACTGTAGTTTTTCCAGTTAGAGTTCTGAAGTTGTCTAGAACCCTATCTCTACTTAGCTCTTCCATACTTAAAAATGAAGGAATGTCATAATCATGGAGCAGACATCCATAAAAATATGGGATATAGCCCTTCAGCAAGTGTTAAACATTCTTTGGTAATGTGGCTTTATAAGGAAAGTTCTAACCAACAACAACAAAAAAATCTCTTACCTCATGCAATAGGAGGAGGAGAGTCCTTTTTGTGTTATTTAATAGTCATTGGTTTCTTTTTAGTACGGAAAATATTTTTAAAAATCCCATAACCCCATAGCACATATAAACTCTGATAATATTAAAAACAGAAAAAAACAAGATGAATAACACATCCAAGTGGTAAGAAATTTCAAATACCACTGAAAGGTACACAATTAAAATTCTCCTTCTCATCCCCAGTTCTAAGCCCTTTCCACAAAGGTGAACTCTGTCAAACAGTTTTTGATTTTCAAATCTGTCAATGTCATTTTCTTGCACCATCAAGTAATTCTGAACTAGCTGCATAGTCTGGGGAGGCCTGTGCAGGTGAAGTTTTATAAAGTGCCTCTCATATAATGTCACTATTCTTTGGGGAAATAATTGGAAAAATCTAGTATACTAATCCTTTAAAACGTTTAGACAAAGACCCCTACAAAGCAATTATTTTGTGCTTTGATTTTTTTACTTACTATATCTTGGAGATCATTCCTAATGAGTATATACAGACCTATTCCAATTCTAGAAAAGAGCCAGGTGGTGCCCCAGTATGCATGAGTCATAACTAGCTAACAGGGCCCTCAACTGGTAGATATTCAGGATATGTCCAATTTTGTTTTGCTTTGTTTTTCTCTTACAAATAATGCTGCAGGAAACATACAGCACATAACTTGGGAGAATGTCTGCAAGTGTTTCTATAGAGAAGACTCCCCACAAATGAACTGCCTGTACATACAGTATGTTCATTTGAAATTTTCACAGATATTATTAAATTGCCTTCCAAAAGATAAGACCAATTTACACTCCTAACGTCTGTATGAGAATGCCTGCATTCTTTAAACTCATCAAACTTTGCCAAAAGATGTTGAAGTCCTAACCTCCACTGCCCATGAATGTGCATTGACTGGAAATAGGGTCTTTGCAGATGATCAAACTGAGTTGAAGTCATTTGTGTGGGATCTAATCCAATATGACTATGTCCTTAAAAAGGGGAGGAATTTGATACAGAGACAGGCCCACAGGGAGAGCCCCATGTGAAGATGAAGGTAGAGGCTGGAGTGTTGCATCTACAAGCCAAGGAAGCCAAATATGGTCGGCAGCATGCCAGAAGCCAGAGGAGAGGCATAACAGATTCTCCCTGACAACCCTCAGAAGGAAGGAGCACCACTACGACCAGGATCTGAAACTTCTAACCTCCAGAACTGTGAGACAATAAATTTCTGTTATTTTAAGCTACCTAGTTTATTTATGGTAGGTGAAAATAACATTTCATTGTCTGATTTTCTCTTAATTTATCCTTTCTCTTCTCTTCACCTACCCTCAAACATTTCGTTTTTATGTGTCTATAGCACCCTAGTACAGTGTTTCATATATATACTATAATAAGTAGGTTAGTAAAGAACAAATTACAGGTAAACAATAGATTATTGATTGTTTTGATTGGCATTTCTTTGTCAGTGAAGTTGGGCATCTGATTATATTATTTTGGGGAACTTCATAATTTTTTTTCCTGAAACTACTTCTTCATATTCTATACTTATTTTTCTATCGAATTTTGTTTTTTATTGACTCATACAAGTCCACTAGAAACCAAAGAGATTATCAGTTTATCATATGTGTTCTAAGTATATTCCCAGGCTGTCATTTGTTTTTAACTTAATGAGAACATGGGTTTGCCTGGGTGGCTCAGGAGTTAAGCCTCTGTCTTTGGCTCAGGAAGGGCTCTCTGCTCAGTGGGAAGCCTGCTTCTCCATCTCCCTTTGCCTGCTGCTCTGCCTGCTTGTGCTCCCTCCCACCCCCCACCCCCACCCTGCACCCTCTGTCAAATAAATAAATAAAATCTTTTTAAAAAATGAACATACATTATACTATTGTTTTATATTTTTATATTATTATGCTGTTACATAACCAGATTAGTCAAACTTTTCCTATAAATCTTTTGGAGTTTGTGTCTCATTTGAAAACACCTTTATATTTTAAATTAGAAACAAACACAAACTTAACTTATGATTCTAGTTTTTACATTTAAATTCTGACTCATATGTGAGGATGAACTATACAGCAGGTCAAAAATGTTAAATATCAGCAGTTTGATAAGATTCAAATTATTTCTCAGTGCCAGTGAGATAGCTGATTAGGTTACTTTATTATTTTTTTTTTTACTTACCATGGCCCTTGTCTGTTAATGTATTATAATTTTATTTTCCTAACTACCATATAAGGCAGGTGTTTTAAAATTAATTTTAACCTTATAGAATCTGAGCTTTAAATCTTAGAATTTATCCATTCTCATTTCCTGCTAGAGTTAGAGCTTAAAGGAAAATGATAAAAGGGTTCCTTTAATATGAGGAATAAAAAAAGGAGAACACCTGTCAACACTATTATTTACTGTTTTGTAGAAGTGCTAAGGACCCTGAGATCATGACCTGAGCCAAAAGCAGAGGCTTTAACCCGCTGAGCCATCCAGGGACCCATAGGTTACTTTTTTAAAAATGGCTTTGCAGGTCCCAATATTATTTGATGTATAAATACTATTTGATGTATTTTTTCTCTCATGACTTAAATAAAACCAAATATGATCAACATTTAAGTCAACTTCTGACATTTCTAATCTCTATACTTATTCATTATAACTATCATAAAGAATATTCCTACATACTGATATTTAAGTATTATTGCAAACCAACTTAAGAATGCATTGGTCAATTTCCTCTCCCTTTTCCCTCACCATTAAAAAAAAAAACAAATTGGATCATGATTGAGTTTGCATTAAATTTGTATAGGTTAGTGGGAAATTGATATCCTGACAAAACTCTTCTTTTTCATGATAAATTCTCCCTCTATATATAAAAGACATTTTAAAAGATTTATTTATTTTAGAATGACAGAGAAAAAGTACACACAAGGGGAGGGAGAGGCAGAGGAAGAGGGAGAGATGCAGACTCCCTGCTGAGCCTGGAGCCTGACTTCTGTGCTGAGCATGGAGCAATGTCGGGTTTGATCTCAAGACCCTGAGATCATGACCTGAGAAGAAATCAAGAGGCAGACACTTAACCAAATGAGCCACCCAGGAACCCCTATTTATAAAAGACTTTTTAAAAAAAATTTCCCTCCAAATATTTAACTGCTTTCTTAATGTAGTACTTTCTTATTTCTTCTTAGAATTATGTATGAACATTCTGATTGTTTTTAAATGGCATTATGAATAAGATCTTTTCTTTGTCAACACATTCTTATTATGTTGACTAAAAATTTATTGACTTAGATATATTAATTTTGAAAGTGACTGTTGTAAGAATAGTCTAATTTTACTCATGTTTATGGTAATTCTCTTACATGGTTCAGGTTACAATCAGATCACCTACAAACAATAATGTCTGCCTCTTTCTTTTCAGTACTGATGTTTGTTTTCTTGTTTAATGGCATTAGCACTTCTACAAAACAGTAAATAATAGTGTTGACAGGTGTTCTCCTTTTTTTATTCCTCATATTAAAGGAACCCTTTTATCATTTTGCCTTTAAGCTCTAATCTAGCAGGAAATGAGAATGGATAAATTCTAAGATTTAAAGCTCAGATTCTATAAGGTTAAAATTAATTTTAAAATGCCTGCCTTGGGGCGCCTGGGTGGCTCAGTTGGTTAAGCGACTGCCTTCGGCTCAGGTCATGATTCCGGAGACCCGGGATCGAGTCCCACATTGGGCAACCTGCTCGGCGGGAAGCCTGCTTCTCCCTCTCTCACTCCCCCAGCTTGTGTTCCCTCTCTGGCTGTGTTTCTCTCTGTCAAATAATAAAATCTTCAAAAAAAACCAAACAAACAAACAAACAAACAAAACGCCTGCCTTATATGGTAGTTAGGAAAATAAAATTATGATACATTAACAGACAAGGGCCATGGTAGGTATTTAATAAATGTTATGAAATATTTCTCTTGGAAAATTTTAAATGTTTTAATACTTTTAGTTATTACAGGAAACTACCATTTTTATTTAAAAATGCAAAAATTGTTCAGATTAATAATACTTAGGAATAATTAAATTGCCACATATGTATTACATTGCTATTGAAGAAGTTCAAAGCAAATGTCCCTCAAATGTTCCATTTTATCATGTGGACTATTTTGAGCTGAAGATAACTGAGACACTTGGGCTAAAGAGAAACTTTTCGGCTCTCTCTAATTCCCTAGAAGAATCTAAATTGGGAGTCTTTCTCAGAGTAAAAGTTATTACCAGAGATGAATTTTATCAGAATGATCTATATATGGCAGACCAAACACCTAATTACCAAACATCTGTTCCTCATACTGTTCTGTGAACTGTCCTCTTCCCTCTTTGAGTCCCCAGCCTCCTATCCCATTCTTTTGCTGAGAATGACATTTATACCTCGTTGTACCTTACTTTGAACCTTTTATGTATGTGGGGTTCTTGTATGTACAAAATTAAATTTGATTTTCTCTTGTCAATCTGTTTCGTGTAAACTTAATTCTTAGACCAGCTAGAAGAACTTTTTGAAGGGGAGAAGAAAATTTTTTCCTCCCCTATAGTATTAAGATACCATGAAAGCTCTGGTACTGCCACTTCCATAGAGATTTCCCCATTCTCTGACAACTGCCACTACTAGATTAGGCTCTCACTATCCAAACTACTAAGTGGCCCCCTATTTTAGTCCACATAGTAATAATAATGTATATAGCTTAATATGTGCCAGGCATTGTTCTTAGTGTTTATAGATATTAACATTTAAATCTCACACTTTTATTCCCATTTTACACAAGAGGTATTGAAACAGAGTTGAAGAAACTTCCCAAGGTCTTGCAGCCTGGAGTGGTCAAGGTGCAAACTCAGGCAGCCTGATCCAAGGCCCATACTCATAACAAGGATTTAATACCCTTCTAAGTATAGAGTACATTCTTCTCTCTATCTATTCTTTCACTATCTGATGTTGATTCTACCTCTTTCACATTTGTTCCTCATTTCACATATGCACTTTCCTTTGTAGTCTTCTATCAAGTACCCTAAAATAAGCCCTGATTAAATTCTCCCTCTTGGTTGCAATTGTCTCATTAGTCTTCCTGACCTCAACCCTCATTTTATCTGACACTTCTCTGACAGTTTAATGTTTTTTGAAACAGAGTTCTGGTGCAAATGTCTTAATTTGACATTTATAATGTCTGTGAATCAGATTCCAATCTACCAAATCCCTTCAAAAACATTTCTATAAATATTTTATATTTTGTCCAAGCTGAATTTTTCATTATTTCTTGAGAATATTTGGTATTTTCCAAACTTTCTTTTGTTTTCAATACTATTGTCTCTATGAAGACTGGCCTCTCCTTATCTCTGGAAATTCTAAGCCAGGGGGGCCTGAGTGGCTCAGTCTGACTCTTGATTTCAGCTCAGGTCATCATCTCAGGATCATGAGATCAAATCCTGCCTCAAGCCCCACATTGGACTTAAAGCTCCATGTTCAGCAGGGAGTCTGCTTCTCTCCCTCTCCCTCTGTCCCTGCCCTGGCACACATATGCACTCGCTCTCTCTAAAATAAACAATTAAATCTTTTTAAGAAAGAAAGAAAGAAAGAGAGAGAGAGAGAGAGAGAGAGAGAGAGAGAGAGAAAGAAAGAAAGAAAGGAAGAAAGAAAGAGAAAAGGGACAGAAATAAAAAAATTCTAATTCATTTTTCAAGGATTCTTTCAAATGTTTACTACCCAAAGAAACCTTTTTTGAGCTCCATGCTGAAAATGGTTTCTCCCTCTTCTCTCTGTCCTAGCAATTTGAACTGTTTCTGGCATGAATCACATTTAATTCCACAGATAGTTATTTGTGTATATATGGTCACAGCATGGGCTGGTGTACTCATAAACTATTTACAAGACTACAGACTTGTAGTAAAGTATATGTGGGGGGTTAAGATTGGAATAATTTTGGATAAAAAGGGAAATGAGGAATGTTACAGAAAGAGCTAAAAAAGTTGGGAAAATAAAGAGGTGAGACAACTAGAAGGGAAAAGGTGTATAAGAGAGCAGTTGGAAATAAAGCTGAAAAGGTAAAATGGGGCCAGACCATTCAAACACATTTAATTACTTGTTAAATAATTTAGATTTGATATTAAATGTGATGGAATATTTCTAAAGGTTTAACATTTGGGAATGAGTGCTTGTAAGTGGTGTCCTGGGAAGGTTAATCTGGTGCCGAGTATAGGATGGATTTGCAGATGGGAAGACTGGAAGCAAAGGAATAACCAACAGTCAAGCCAGGATGAAAATCCAATTATCCTTGAATCAATCCTTAGATGCAATTGGCTAGAGTATATTATTCTATCTGAGAAATTGTCCCAAAGCAGCTACTGAACAGCAAAATCTTTTAGGTTAAAAGGACAACATCCCTCTCGGCAAACTATAATCAAATTTTCTCTAAGAGCAAGGAGAATTTCCAGGCTAGTATCTACTGTATCTAAAGGTCTAAACTTCCATTGCCCTCTAACTTTTCATTCTAATCCCTATAAACACATTTCTACATCTCCTTAATGGGGAAAGGGAACCAACATTTGTAGAGGGATTACTAATTTCATATTTAATCTGTAGAACAAATCTATGATTTAAATATTATTTTCTCCATTTTACAATTACGGTAGAGGAGACTTAAAGAAATTAGGTTACTTACCCAAGATCATACACCTGGTATGTAGCAAGAACAAGAATTTTTTTTAAAGATTTTATTTATTTATTTATTTGAGAGAGAGAGAGACAGAGAGAGAGAGAGTCGGTGCACACATGAGCAGAGAGGAAAGTCAGAGGGAGAAGTAGACTCCCCGCTGAGCACACAGTACAATACAAGGCTCTTATACAGATGCTGAGTTCATGACCTAAACTGAAGCCAGATACTTAACCAACTGAGTCATCCAGGTGCCCCAAGAACAAGAAGTTGATTGCAGATCTGGCTGTTGAAAGTCTCATGCCTGGGGTGCCTGGGTGGCTCAGTCGCTTGTCAAGCATCTGCCTACAGCTCGAGTCATGATTCTGGAGTCCCAGGATTGAGCCCCACATTGGGCTTCCTGCTTGGTGGGAAGCCTGCTTCTCCCTTTCTCACTCCCCCTGCTTGTGTTCTCTCTCTAGCTGTGTTTCTCTCTGTCAAATAAATAAATAAAATCTTTAAAAAAAAAGTCCCATCCCCTTTCAAGTCTATTATATACTCTCCTCAAAAATTTGGGCTTCTTTTTAGACACATTAGATAGTGTATTTGATAGAACTTTCATAAGAAGTTCAGTATGGAAGCCAAGATGGCAGAGGAGTGGGGGGACTCCGTTTCAACTGGTCCTCTGAATTTAGCTAGAAACCTACCAAGCCAGTCTGAACACCCACAAAATCAGACTGAGATAAAACATTACACACTGTGTATCTCTACCGGGACAGAAGATCATCAGACAGGAGGTATAAAGGACGGAGTTGAGATTTCATAGACCGATATCAGCAGATAAACAGAAGAGGGAGGGAGCCACCAGAAGCTAGCCATTGGAAAGGAACGCCCCAGTGCAAAAGCACCCTGAGCTGAGGGACAAGTAATAGCTTGGAGATCGATAGTGGCACGAACGGGAAGAGACTGATAACAGTGCTCAAACAGAACACAGGGGCTTAAGGGGTAAATGCTGGAACCAGGTGTCCTGTGCATCCCAGGACAGTCACAGCCAGGACTGAGAGGACCCGGCAGACTTGAGTTCCCAGTCCCAGGACTGGCAGCCACCACCACCATTGCCACCACCACTGCCACCACTGTCCACATCCCAAAGGACCTGGCTTGGACTCATGCCCATAGACCCAGACCAGAATTGCTCACAGTTTTGATGGCATGGGGTGCAGAGACAAGCAGAGCCCACGTCCACCACTGAGAGGGTCATCAGAGGCTGCACCGCCTGTGCGAGGTTGCGGTATTCAGCGACACTTACAGAGGTGGAGACTGTGTTCTGTAGGATTCAGAGAGGAGCAGGCTGTGGCTTCTCTCCTCTGAGGTGGAGGTCTGGGTGTAGAGAGTTTACTCTGCTCTGACCCTCCAAAAAGGCGTGAAAAGCTGCCAGAGAACAAAAGCCCCAAAAACCAGTTTCCAAGGAGCCCCTTGACAGAAGGCAGAGCAACTCCACCTAAGCAGGATTGACTGAAAAATAATGCAGTGGCCCCTCCCCCAATAAGACAAACTGGAAAAACAAGAGAATGAAAAACACAGGGTCCCCATAAAACTGTAAAACACCAACACCAGGGGAAAACAGTATATTAAGTTCCTGGTGTTGCCTCATGGCCTGTGTATTTCTTAGATACAGCATTTCTTTTTTTTTTTTTTAATTATTTCTCTTGTTTATTTTTTTTAACCTACTTATCATTACAACTAGATGTTTAATAACATAGTAATCTTTTAACTTGGACTTTTTGATACATACTTGTTTTCCTTTTTCTTTTTTATATATATATAGATACAAGCTTCAATGTAGTCCTTTTTTCTCTATTCAATACTACCTTTATATATTTTAATTTCCTTGTATCTCTAACAAAGAGAACAAAATACACCAAGAAAGAACTGAAATACCCTTCCTCACTCATATGGAGGGATTATAGCCACCATCCTTTCACCACCTCCTTTTATTGTGAGTTCCTCTTTTTTGTTTTGTTTTGTGGGGGCCCTTTTTGTTTGTTTTTGTACTTTATAAATCTTATTCTTGGGATTCATTTTGGATGGCTTTGGGGGTTTTTTTTGGTTGTTGTTGTTGTTTTGCTATGAACTTTCCCAGGGTGCACTTTACCTGGTTTGTGGTTGATATTTTCAGCTATACATCCCCTCAACCACAACTCAACAGAATGACTAGGAGGAGGAACTCCCAACAAAGAAAATACCCAGAGACAATGGCCTCCCCTGCAGATCTGATGGAAATGTATATAAGCAAGATGTAAGAAACAGACTTCAGGGTAAACCTTATGCAAATAGCCAGGCTGGAGAAAACTATTAATGGCAACATAGATTCTCTATAAGGGCAGAAATGAAAGCTGATCTGGCAGAACTTAAAAATACTATCAATGAGATCCAATCTAATCTAGATAGTCTAACATCTAGGCTATAGGAGGAAAAAGAATGGATTAGTGATCTAGAAGACAAACTGATAGGGGTTCCTGGGTGGCTCAGTGAGTTGAGCATCTGCCTTCAGTTTGGGTCATGATCTCCAGGTCCCGGGATCAAGCCTTGCATCTCTCTCTCTCTCTAAGTGTATGTCCTTTTTCACTCTCTCTCAGATAAATAAATAAATAAAAATAGAAGACAAACTGATAGAAAAGAAGGATCAGGAGGAGCCTGTAACAAATGGCTTAAAATCCATGAAAACAGAATTAGAGAAATAAATGATGCCATGAAATGTTACAATGTCAAAATTACTGGAATCCCTGAGGGGGTAGAGAGAGAGAGGACTAGAAGATATGTTTGATCAAATTTCCCAATCTGGGGAATGAAATAAGCATTCGTGTCCTAGAGGCAGAGAGGACCCCGCCCAAGATCAAAGAGACCAAACCAATAACCTGGCATGTGATAGTAAAATTCATAAATCTTAGAACCAAGGAAACCATTTTAAGAGATTCCTTATGTACAGAGGGAGGAACATCAGAATAGCGTCAGATCTGTCCACACGGACCTGGAAAGCCAAAAAGGGCTGGCAAGACATATTCAGGGTACTAAATGAGAATAACATTCAGCCAAGAATACTTTATCTGGCAAGGCTACCATCCAGAATGGATGGAGCAATAAGGAGCTACCAGGACTGGCAAAGACTGAAATAATATGTGACCACTAAGCCAGTTCTGGAAGAAATATTAAGGGGGGTTTTATAAAAGGAGAAAGACCCCAAGAGTAATATAGAACAGAAACTTACAGAGACAATCTGTAGAAACAAGGACATCACAGGCAACATGATGACAATAAAATCATATCTGTCAATAGTCACCCTCAATGTGAATAGCTTAAACATTCCCATAAAAGGGCACAGGGTTATAGATTATATAACAGGTCCTGTCCATATGGTGTCTACAAGAGACTCATTTTGAACCTAAGATACATACAGACTGAAAGTGAAGGGATAGAGAACCGTCTTTCATGCCAACAGAGCTCAAAAGAAAGTTGGGGTAGGAATTCTTATATCAGAAAAATAAATTTTAAGCTAAAGGCCATAGTTAAGATACAGAAGAACATTGCATCATTCTTAAAGGGTCTATCCAACAAAAATATCTAACAATTGTAAATATCCATAACCCCAACATGGGAGCATCCAACTACATAAGCCAACTACTAACCAAAATATAGAGATATATTGATAATAATACATTAAAGTGGGAGACCTCAACACTCCACTCTCAGCAAGAGACAGATCATCTAAACAGAAGATCAACAAAGAAAGAAGAGCTTTTAATGACATACTGGACTAGATGGACCTCATAGATATATATGAACAATCACCCTAAAACAACAGAATACTCGTTCTTCTCATGTGCACACAGAACTTCCTCCGGAATACACCACATACTGGGTCACATATCAGGTCTCAACCCATACAAAAAACTGAGTTTATTCCCTGCATAATCTCAGACCACGGTGCTTTGAAACTGGAACTCAACCACAAGAAAAAGTTTGGAAGTAATTCAAACCCTTGGAAGCTAAAGATCATCCTGCTCAAGAACGTTTGGGTCAACTAGGAAATCAAAGAAGAACTTAAACAATTCATGGAAAACAATAAGAATGAAGATACCTCGGTCCAAAACCTATGGGATAAGGAAAAGGCAGTCCTAAGGGGGAAATACATAGCCATCCAAACCTCATTTAAAAAAAAAATAGAAAAATCTCAAGTACACAAACTATTTTTACACCTTAAATATCTGGAGATTCAACAACAAATTCAACTATCCCACACATGAGAAGGGAAATAATTAAGATTAGAAGAGAGATCAATAAATTAGAAACCAGAAATACAGAACATATCAACAAAACTAGAAGCTGGTTCTTTGAAAGAATTAATAAGATCAATAAACCACTGGCCATACTTATCCAGAAGAAAAGAGAAAGGACCCAAATTAATAAAATTATGAATGAAAGGAAAGACATCATGACTAATACCAAGGAAATAAAAATAACTATAGAAATTATTGTCAACAGCTATATGCCAATAAATTAAGCAACCTGGAAGAAATGGATGCTTTCCTGGAAACCTATGAACTACCAAGACTGAAACAGGAAGAAACTGACAACATGAATAGACCAATAATCAAAACAAGATAGAAGCAATGATCAAAACCTCCCAAAAAACAAGAGTCCATGATCTGACAGATTCCCTGGGGAATTCTACCAAACATTCAAAGAAGAATAATATGTATTTCCCTGATGCTGCTTCAAAAAATAGAAAGAGAAGAAAAACTTTCAAACTCATTATATGAGGCCAGCATTACCTTGATTCCCAAACCAGGCAAAGACCCCATTAAAAGGGAGAACTTGAGACCAGTACCACTGATGAATATGGTTGCCAAAATTCTCAACAAGATCCTAGTTAATAGGATCCAACAGTACATTAAAGGATTATCCACCATGACCAGGTGGGATTTATCCCTGGGATACAAGGGTGTTTCAAAATTTGCAAATCAATGTGACAGAACACATAAATAAGAGAAGAGAGAAGAACCACATGGTTCTCTCAATTGATGCAGAAAAAGCATTTGACAAAATACAGAATCTTTTCCTGATTAAAACTCTTTAGAGTATAGGGACAAAAGTAACATTTCTCAATTTCATAAAATCCATCTATGACAAACGCACAGTCAATATCATACTCAAGGGAAAAAGGTGAGATTCTGCCCCTTAAGATCAGGAACACCACAAGGATGTCCACTCTTGGCACTACTGTTCCACATAGTACTAGAAGTCCTAACAAGTCCTAGCAATCAGACAACAAAAAGAAACAAAAGTATTCAAATCAGTGAAGAAGAAGTCAAACTCTCTCTCTTCGCAGATGACACGATACTTTATGGAAAACCCAAAAGACTCCACCCTCAAATTACTAGAACTCATACAGCGATTCAGTAATGTGGCAAGATATAAAATCAATGCACAGAAATCAGTTGCTTTCTTATACACTAACAATGTAACTCTAGGAAGAGAAATTAGAGAATCAATTCCATTTACAAAAGCACCAAAAGCCATAAGATACCTTGGAATACACCTAACCAAAGACAAAAAGAATCTATACTTGAGGAACTGCAGAACACTCATGAAAGAAATTGAAGAAGACACAAAAAGATGGAAAAACATTCCATGTTCATGGATTGGAAGAATAAACATTGTTAAAATGTCTATGCTGCCCAGAGCAATATAATTTCAACACCATCCTGATCAAAATACCAACAGCATTTTTCAAAGTGCTGGAACAAATAATCCTAAAATTTGTATGGAACCAGAAAAGACCCCGAATCACCAAGGAAATGTTAAAAAAGAAAAACAAAGCTGGGGCATCACATTGCCTGATTTCAAGCTATATTACAAAGCTATGATCACCAAGACAGCATAATACTGACACAAAAACAGACACAGAGACCAATGGAACAGAACAGAGAGGCCAGATATGGACCACCAACTCTATGGTCAAAAAATCTTCAACAAAGTAGTAAAAATATATCCAATGGAAAAAAGACAATCTATTCAATAAATGATGATGAGAAAATTGGATACCTATATACAGAAGAATGAAACACAACCATTCCCTTACACCATATACAAACATTAACTCGAAATGGATGAAAGACTTCCGTGTGTGACAGGAATCCATCAAAATCCTAGAGGGGAACATGGGAGTCCCTAGAAGGGAACTTTGGCCTCAGCAACTTCTTTCAAGCAGGTCTCCAAAGGAAAGAGACACAAAAGTGAAAATGAACTTTTGGGACTTCATCAAGATAAAAATCTCCTGCACAACAAAGGAAGTAGTCAAAAAAGAAACAGCAACCTATGAAATGGGAGAAGATATCTGCAAATGATACTAGAGACAAAGAGCTGATATCCAGGATCTATAAAGAACTTCTCAAACTCAACACCCAACAAACAAATAATCAAGTCAAAAAATGGGCAGAAGACATGAACAGACACTTCTCAGTAGAAGGCATACAAATAGCTAACAGACACATGAAAAAATGTTCATCATAATTAGCCATCAAGAAAATTCAAATCAAATCCACACTGAGATACCATCTTACACCAGTTATAGTGACAAAAATTGATAAGGTAAGAAACAAGTATTAGAGAGGTGGTGGAGAAAGAGGAATGCTTTCACACTGTTGGTGGGAATGCAAGTTGGTGCAGCCACTTTGGAAAACAGTGTGAAGGTTCCTCAAAAAATTAAAGATAGAGCTACCCTATGACCCAGCAATTGTACTACTGGATATTTACCCCAAAGATACAGATGTAGTGGAAAGAAGGGCCATATGCACTCCAATGTTCATAACAGCAATGTCCACGATAGCCAAACTGTGGAAAGAGCCAAGATGCCCTTCAAAAAAATGAATGGATAACGATGATGTGGTCCATATACACAATGGAATATTACTCAGCATCAGAAAGGATAAATACCCAACTTTTGCATCAACATGGATGGGAATGGAGGAGATTATTCTAAGTAAAATAAGTCAAGCAGAGAAAGTCAATTATCATATGGTTTCACTTATTTGTGGAACATAAGGAATAGCATGGAAGACATGGAAGAGAAGGAAGGGAAAAGTTAAGGGGAGGGGGAATTGGAAGGGGAGATGAATCACAAGAGACTATGGATTCTGGGAAACAACTGAGGGTTTTAGAATGGAAGGGACTGGAGGGATGGGTGACCAGTGATGGGTATTAGGGAAGGCATGGAGCACTGGGTCCCTTTCATGTTGCATGAAGTTTGGTCTGTGTGACTAGCAGAATATGGCAGGTATGTATTTCTATAACTTGGTCATGGGGACACTGACCAGAGACACTGTTTCTCTCTCTCTGGCATAACTTTCACTGGAGAAAGCCAGCCACCATGCTACATAGAAGCCCATATGATAAGGAGCTGAGGTTTCCTACTGAAAACCACATGAGTGAGCTTGCAAGTAGATCCTCCAGCTAAGATCCTTCACACAAGCCTTCAAATGACTGAGGTCCCTACTGATCTTTGGAAAGACCCTCATAAGAGACACTGAGTCAATGTACCCAGGTAAGCCATTTCAGAATTCCTGGCCTACAAAAACTGAGAAAATGTGGTCTCCTTGATGCTTTTCAGTTTCTGGAAACAGAACTGTTAAATGTTAGGAGTATTCTAAGGTTTAAGAATACTGTCTAATACTTCATAGCTGTGTGTGTGTGTACACGTATGTGTATGTGTATATACCAGACTGGCAACATAATTTTCCAGGCTTGATGTAAAACAGATGTATGAGATCCTTATTCAAAAATATTAAAAATTTCAAAAGGGCAACTGCAGAGCATTAAACCAAGCATGAAGCATGATTTTTGAACATAGAGTCCTCTGTGACTGCACCAGTCACACGTCCATGAATAAGCCCTCTGTGTGTGTCTGTGTGTGTGTATATGTGTTTAATAGCCAGAACTAATATTTATTTACCATATATCAGGTACTCCACAAGCATATTCCAGCTTAATCTTCACACAATTCTATGAGATAGGTCCTATAACTATCCCTATTTCAAATGAGGAAAATAAAGTTTAGAGGAATTGGCTAACTTGTTAAATAAAGTTTAAATGAGTATTAAATGACAGGATTGAGATTCAGACTAAATGAAGAAATCCTTGAATCCAGACCTATAATCACTACATTAAAGTACTTTAGGAATATTGTTATGGTTACTATCGCAGCATAAAAAAATTACCGCTAAGTTTAGCAACTAAAAAAGAAAAAAAGCCCTTTTATCTTGTTTACATTTTATAGGGCTCAACTAGGCATTTTGCACTTAATAGTCTCTCATGTAGTCATAGTCAGACTTTGGCTGGGGCTGTGGTAATCTGAAGGCTCAACTGGGTTGAACGTCAAAGATTAAATCAACTCAGGAGTGTCAGTTGATGCTGGCTTTTGGCTAGGAATCTGTTGTCAACCAGAGCACCAACTTAGCATCTCATAGTAACTTCTTATATGGCAGCCTTTCTCTCAACTTAGCATCTCATAGTAACCTCAACTTAGCATCTCATAGTAACTTCTTATATGGCAGCCTTTCTCTCCTCAATGACTATCCCAAAAGAACCAAACAAAAGCTACATGGCCTTTTCCAACTCCATCCTGAAATTACATGGCATCATTTCTGCTGCATTCTTCTGATTACAAGTGACTGAATTAGGTCCAGAATCAAGAGAATAGGACATAAACCTCACATCCCAGTGGGAAAAGTATCAAGGATTTGTAGATATGTTTAAACTCACCACAGAAATCAGTTGAATTATGACTTCAATTCAATATACTTCTTTGAAATCTGCCTCTATTAAGTATCTGCTTAAATTTAATGAAACTTAAAATCATTGTGTATAAATATGGATAAGATTTTATAACTGTTGTGGATAACATTTGATAGAAGACTAAACTAAAAATACTTGTTGATTTTATTGATCAAGGCAGTCTAATTTATAAATGTGTGTGTTCTATAATCAATATTCAAATAGAAAATAATGACATAACTTGCATTAAGAAAGATATTAGGGACAATTACTACTTTTATTCACCATTTCGTTTTCTACTAAGAGCTATGTATTCGTATTTTTATATCAGACTTGTATGTATTATTCATTTTTATGTTGTATCTATATTTTTGAGGGGAAATGAGTATCTTGATGAGTTGCCATTTGTGATTCCGCACCCAAATTCAGTATGCAAGGTTTTTTCCACACACCATCAAGCAATTCTCTAATACCAGCTCCTACAATTCAACTTAATTCTGACACTAATTACCTGGAGATAATGTCAGCTCCCACAGGTTAAGGGCTCAGTCCCACAAGATGTTTGAGTCCCACTCCCCCATCTCAGATGCCACCAGGCCTTCTGACCTATGAGCTACAGATCACAGGTTCCAATGACCATCTTCTCAGGTTTGATTAATTTGCCAGAGCAGCTCACAGAATTCAAGCAACATTTTACTTACTAGATTAGTAGTTTATTATAAAAGAATATAAGTCAGGAAGAGATGCCTAGGAAATGTGGAAAAGACACCGAGCTGCCATGTTCTCTCCTTCTGGGCTGCTCTCCCCAACTCTCTATGTGTTAACCAACCCAGAAGGTGTCTAACCCTGACCTTTTGGACTTTTATGAAGGCTTCATTACAGAGACATGACTGATGATATTACTTACTATCAGTGATTCACTCAAACTCCAACTCTACTCTTTTCCCAGGAGGTCAGGGTGCGAATGAAAATTCTCATCCTCTAATCAGAGGGTTGGTTCCCCTCACCACCATCGTTAGGTTACCTAGGGGCTTTCCAGAAAGTCGCTTCACTAACATCAGACAACGTGATCCTCTCCACACTTTGGAAATTCCAGGGGTTTTAGGAACTGTGTGCCAAGAACCAGACAAAGACCAAACACAGACTTTTTATTACAAATCACAGTGTCACACCATTATTCTTTAAAACGGTGAAAAACTGAACAATTGTTCAATATGGGTATGTGTGAGGAAGAAGATAGAGAGGGGAAAAAAAGGTAGAAAGAGAAAGAAATAAGGATTGAAAACAGAAGACTTGATCCAGGGATTGCTAAACTATCCAGACCAAACTCCACAGAACAAATCCAGCCTGCCCCCGTTTTTATATGCTTTTGTATGGCCTGTGAGTGAAGAATGTTTTTTACATTTTAAAATCTGTTTGAAAAAATCTAAAGAAAGATAATATTTAATGACCTGTGAAAATTAAAGAAACTAAAGTTTTAATGTCTATAAATAAAGTTTTATTTGGAGCACAGCCGAGCTCATTCATTTGCTTATTGTCTATGGCTGCCTTGTGCTATGGCAGCAAAGTCAAGCGGTTGACCACATGGCCTATACCACCAAAATGTTTACCATCTGGCGCTTAACAAAAACCAACAAACAAAAACCCAACCCTGATTCAGACAAAATAAGAATTAGAGAAATGGAATGATAGATGACATTATTCTTCACAAAGGGCCATGATGAGCCAATTAATAATGCTGAGGGAAATGTTTCTGAACATTTCAGTAAATGATTGGGCATATAAAGTTTTCTTTCCTGATTTTTTACTGAGGATACTGCTATATGTGTCCTGCACATCTATGTCACTCTGCCAATGCAAAGCTGGCAAATGCAAACATACATCTTCATAAACATAATTCGATTTGCCGTAGTTACAAATCAGAAGCTATAACAAGCAGATTTCTTAGAAATGTGTGAGCCACAGATGTGAAAGTTCAGAGAGAATAAAGTTGGGGATTTTTTTCCATTTCATTCTTTTAATTTATTTAGTATCATACTGTAAATTACTAAAGAGACAGGTGTTCCTCACAATATAGTTTCTATTGTTCTTTTAGCTATCACTTGCAGAGGATCAAGGTGCTGAGAGGTAGCTCACCCACAGACTACAGTTTCAACCAGGGACTCAAGAAGTTGGAACATTAGAGAATAGGATTGTATATATTTTTATTTAGTCTAGTTATAGAAATAGATGCCAACAATAACAAAAGGTACTAATGACTTCAGTCTGCATTCCCCACCTAATGGGTACATCCAATCACAACTTAAATGGTACAAGAACAGCAGCTTAGATACGGTAAATACAGCGTTTCATCTCTAAAATAGATTGAATTTAATCTACCCTGTATGACATTTCTATTTTATCTATAGAAAATCAATCATTCAACATCTTTTCCGGGGGGGGGGGTCCATAAAAGTGGATGGGATTAGTCAAGGAGAGTGACAGGCTAGGGACAGAAGATGTAGTCTCATGGGATCACACCTGGTCCAGATCTCTAAGAGCCAGGTCGTGGACAGGGATAAGCATAAGGGCTCTCAAGCTGCAGAGCATGGAGCTGGGAGATTTTCAAAAAAACAATGCCCAGGTGGAATAACTAGACATGAATTGCCTCCTGATGTCAGGGGCCAAAAATGTTTAACTGTAATCAAACATCTAAAATGTAACTTTTAGTTATGAAGAAATACAAGGAATAATGGATATCATGAAGGAAAGTCCGGAAAAATCAGAATATGAGGTTTTCTGTAAGAAAACTGGCCTGTCTTGGAAAAATCTACATTAGGGCAGGGTGGAGGGAGGAAGGATGGAACTATTCTAAATTAAAAGGAACTTAAGACATAAGATTTAAAAGATTTACATGTGATATATAATTCTTGATTATATTTTGATTTTTGAAAATAGTTATTCTGGGAGAAACTGAGAAAATGTGAATATAAATAGAGTATTCAATTATGTCAGGGATTTGTTGCTAAATTTGATGAGATTATGATATTGCACATATTTATTGCACATATTCTTACAGAATATGTGCTTTTTAAAAAAATTTAAAAATGCATCCTATAACATTTAGATAAGTCCTTCTAATTTATAATTTACTTTAAACTTAACCCTTTCAGCGCCTGTGTGGTTCAGTTGGTTAAGCGACTGCGTTCAGCTCAGGTCATGATCCCAGAGACCTGGGATCAAGGCCCACATCAGGCTCCCTGCTCGGCGGGAAGCCTGCTTCTCCCTCTCTCACTCCCCCTGCTTGTGTTCCCTCTCCAACTGTGTTTCTCTCTGTCAAAAATAAATAAATAGATAGACAGATAGATAGATAGATAAATAAACAAACAAACTTAGCCCTTTCTATAAAGATGAAATAATATTCGCACGTAAATAGTAGTTAAATGTATGTTAATTCTACTTCTTTTCATGACTGAAAAAGTTACACAAAATGTTTTAAAAAAAAATCTCTCTGTGCAAATAAGTAGACAAGCCATTCAGCAGGCTTATAATGTCTTAATATAAGGGTTTATACTACAATTACAGAATCCAACTAATCTACAGAATAAAGAGAACAGAGTAAGCAGGTTTGGAAAAGAAAGTAGAAGACAGGACTACAGTGATGCCGAGAGACTTGTACCTATCCAAATGATCTTCATCACGGCTTCGGGGTTGATAACATATCAGGCATGTTTACACAGAAAACTGACCCCTTGTGGCCTCAGCACCTCCTAGCCTTCTTTCCCCTATTTGCACATTTCAGCTTATTCCATTGTCAGCTTTCCTGACAATTTTCTTATGAGACCTCATTGATTTTTTGTACGAGTCTTCAGTTGCGCATCTCCTTTGCCTTTTGTAAATGTTTAAACCTCATCAAAAACCTCTGTGAACAGCAGTGTCACTCTCATTTCCATTTCTTTTTACTCCCATAGATCTTTTTCTTTCATATTTGAAATTTTCTTTTTGATAGCTCTCAAACGTCAGAGATTTTTTTCTTTCTCTATTTTCAGGCCATAAGAATATGGCCATTTTATCTCTTGTATGGAATCTCCCTTTCTAAAACTAAGGCAGCTGCCTCTGCCCACTAGTACCCTTCCAGAACTGCATGAGGACTTGAAGGACAGCAATCCTATCCCAAGGTCCGGTGCATTGGCCAATACTTCCTTATGGCCGAGAATTAGCTTCAAGGTAGCAGCTTCCAAATTTTTAACTCTAATTTCTGAAAAATTAAGTAATCAACAAAAGTAGTAAAGAATTTAGCTTTGAATACTATTTTGCGCAAATGATTCAGCAGAAATCTGAATACTTCAATTCCCTGAAACATTTTGCATCTGTGATCTGGGGAAACCCTAAGATTTCCTTTCCTTCCACATGGCCACCTGCATTTTTCCTTTTATCCTCAAGTGAATCCTCTACTATTCTGTCCTTGATTTTCTCAGGTATTGCTTTTTAACATACTTCATCACTCCCTTATCTCCTGCCAACATTTTCTAATGGTTTCCCAAAAAATGAGGAAGAGAGTCAGCATTAACGATGAGAAATTTGCCTTCCCCTGAGAGCTGACTCAACACGATCATGCTGCTTTTCCCTCTAACCAATAAGGACAGACAGACTGGTAAGAGAAAGTCTTCTGTTACAGACTTAGCTCCTATTAGTGAGGAAGGGGAAGTTAGACATCATTAACTATGTCCCCTAAGGGATTAGGTTTAGGAATGGCAAATTAAACCTCAGCTCCTAGTAGAGAAATCTTGGTGGAAATAAAATGATGAAAAGTACTGGGGGTGGGGGCCAAAACTAAAAGAGAAATAAATCCTAACCAAAGATGTAACTGCTCTGGGCTGGTGGAACCCAAACCTAGTGAGTTGATTTGGTTTTCTTCTGAGATTTGGTCTCAGCAGCAGTCAAACCATTGTCTAAATGAAGCCACCATTATCACATTAAACGCCGGCCAAGTCCAATCAAGGGAGGATGCCCAGTCCAAAAGAATCTCTTGACCTGGGACTGGTATTGGTCCTAATCATTTTGTCAACTGCACCCACAATACACAGGAATCTATTTTTTAAAGGCTGTGTGTGAAGACTGCTTAGATTAGTTTAACCCACATATACAGGTTAAGGGGGATACTCCATAGATGCCCACTTTCGTTTAAAGAATATTTCATACATTTCAATTTACAGAAGAGTAGAACAAACATTTTATAGAAAGTACAGAAATAAGTCATAGGTGAGACTGTAGTAAAAGAGAGCATACAGCTATTCTAAATGAGTTTAAAATACTAGGTTCAGACTAACTCTAACTTAAGGTATTAAAGAACTTAAAAGCATGATCTCAGAGCCAGGTTAAAGATACCATGTAAGAAAGAAGATCCAGATGGCTAGAAATGGCAATGTTCAATCAGAATAAAAGAATATAGAAACTACAGATGTGGATCCTTGGCAAGATGTAAATATTCAATAGCTATTATATAGTTAGTTTGTGAACATCTAAAAACAATGCAGTGATTGTTACAGTAATTGTATACTTTGAACCAAGAGCCAAATAATATGTAACAGTGAAATTAAGACAGGAGAGATAAGTAGAAACAGTAAATCTGGAAAAATGAATACAAAATTTGCATTCTTTCCAGATGATATAATTATATAAACAGATAATTACAGGGAATCAATTGAAAACTCATATTAATTAATAAGGCCGTTCAGGAGATTAGCTAAATAAAAGATAAATAAGAAAAATCAATAGCTTTTCTATGTTTTGTCAACCTCCATTAGATACTAAAATGGAGGCAAATTCCTAAGGATGGCACCTGCCTGGGGATGCATGCATGAACTGGCCTTGTTCAGCTTCCAAAGAAAATAGCTATGAAAATTCAGAAAAAGATGAACACTCTTAGTAATGCTACAAATGAAGGCTAGAGGCTCATCTATTGTGGGAGTTGGGGGAAACTGGCACTAATAACAAGAACAATCAAGATCAAATGTCTATTAGAATTTTTGGCCAAGTCGCATACACATTTTACATGATTCACCAGGCAGTCACGAAATAGTACTTCACTTTTTATCTAAACAATTAAAAAAATAAAGGATCAAGTGTTTTGCAGAATCAAAGGTTAAAAACTAGTAAAATTTAAAATACTATAAGATTTGAAAATAATTTGGAGGGAATGAAAATAACAACAAAAGTCATCCATATAACAAAAGACAGATGAAAAATAAGGAAGAGGAGGAGGAGTAAGGGGAAAGGGAGGAGGACTGAATCGAAAATAGAAAATGTGTATGAGAGTTGTAGGTCAAAAATTCAATTGTGGCAATAAATGAAAATGGATTAAAAAGTCTCTAGTACTGAACCTTAAAGAAAACACAACCACACATCGTTTATAAGAATTGCGCTTAAGAAAATGTGACATTGAAAAAAAAGCTTAAAAAGTTAAGTATGTAAAAATATTTACCAAACACAAAAGTATTACAAAAATTAAACATTAATATCAAAGTGGTGAAAATACAAAAATAATCAGCAAGTGAAAGAATAATGTATAAAAATGATAAGAAAAAAGTATAACCAGCATGAACCATTAAGAGCAACAAAACAGTGCAAACGTAACATTTTTTAGTAAATACAAGGAGAAACTGACAACAACACAACCTATGGGAGGCAAAACAGTGTTCTCCGTCTTAGATCAATTAGGAAAAAAAGATAGATCTTATTAAGATAATACCATAGATCAAATTTTCAGGCCACAAATAGCACTTTTTTTTTTTAAGATTTTATTTATTTATTTGACAGAGAGAAACACACTAGAAAGGGAACACAAGCAGGGGGAGTGAGAGAGGGAGAAGCAGGCTTCCCACAGAGAAAGGGAGCACGATGCAAGGCTTGATTTCAAGACCCCGGGATCATGACCTGAGCCGAAGGCAGACGTTTAACGACTGAGCCACCCAGGCACCCCCACAAATAGCACTTTTGAAGTACATAGTAACATTTAGCAGAAGCAAGAGCTTCTTTCATTCATTCAATAAGTATTAATTGTAACCTGTATGCCAGGCAACATTAGTACCCTGTGTAAGGTCATAAAGAGAATGCCAAGACTCCCTCAAATCAGCAACTATTTTGGTTATACTGTCTGTCTGATCACAATATAACAAAACCAGAAATAAACACTCACTCACTCTCTCTCTTTCTCTCTCTCTCTCTCTCTCTCTCTCTCTCACACACACACACACACACACACACACAATCACTATCTAAGTACTCCTGGGAAGAACTCTTCCTGGGAAGACCAAAACTGCAATTAATAGTATTTAGAAATTGATGGCAATGAAAGCATTACACATAAAAACTTATGGGGTATAAGGTAAATTTAATGCCAATTGTTAAAAATAAATTTGATGCCAATCCATGTTTTTAAGTGATGTCATTATTAGATAAGAAGTACCATAACTTAATAACCAAAGCATTCAACTCCAGACAGAAAGGTGAAATGGAGCATAAGTAAAGTAAGTCTGGTTAGGATATAAAAACTTAAAAGTCCATCTTCTTACCCTAACAACCAAAACAAACCAAGTCAGCCACAAAATCATAATTTGTAAGCCAATTAAAAATCTGAGGTTGCAAAGAACCTAAGTGAATTAATTCAAGAAATGAAAAAGCTCTTCATAGGAAAAAAGACCACAGCTGCTTATATCCTAGGCATCGTGACAAGAATGAGGACAAATGTACCACAGATGGTTTAAAGAGGAATGAATAGAACTTTCAACAAACGTTTAACCACCATATGGAATTATATACTAGAATTCAAAGAAGCCCCAGTCACAAATTTTATCTGCACCCACATGCCACCCTCTCTCATAGTTCTTCACCTAGTACAAAGACAATTCCCCAGCAACTCAAAAAGTTGGCAGTCAAAACACAAAGAATAGAAAGATCATCCGTAGTTTAAAAAAAATTAAAACAAAAACCGATGGCTCACCTGTAAGCACTAAGAAATCCCTCGAATCTTGCCAGGGCTTAGACTCCAGCTACCATAACAGGAAAGTTTTGATCCCACCATAAGCTCCTGGGACAGTGGTGAGGAGAATAAAACAAAAGTTAAATAAATTAATTAATAACAGACCAACTCAACAACAACAGATGACCACATTAACTCAGGTGCCACTCTTGCAATATGGCAAGTGGTTTGACCTTTTTAGAAAGCAAATGCTATCAACTTCAGAATCTAGTATCTTTTAAGCAAAATGCCTCTTTGCAATCAAACACTATGAGACTCACAAAGAAGCAGGAAAATGTGCCTGGGGCTAAACAGAAAAAAGTATCAATAGAAGAACATCCACAGATAGCTCAAGGCTTGGAATTATTAGATAGGGACTTCAAAATATCTGAGAAAAATGCTAAGAGATCCAGGTGAAAATGTGGGCAATATGCATGAAGATACAGGAATTTCAGCAATGAGTTGGAAGCTATAAAAAAAGAAAAAGAGGGCACCTGGGTGGCTCCAGTGGTTAAACAACAGCCTTTGGCTCAGGTCATGATCCTCAGTCCCAGGATGGAGTTGCACATCAGGTTTCCTGCTCAGCAGGGAGTCTGATTCTCCTTCTGACTTTCCCCCTCTCATGCTCTCTTTCTCTCCTTCTCTCTCAAATAAATAAATAAAATCTTAAAAACAAAAGAAAAGAAAAAGAAAAAAATGGAACCAAAGGAATGCTAGAAATGGAAAATATATCAGAAATGTTGATTGGAAATATCAGAGTAAACTCTCATTTTATTCTTTTTTCCTAAATATTTTATTTATTTATTATTTATTTGTTTAAGAGAGAGAGAAAAAGTGCTCTCCTGAACACACAAGAGGAAAGGGTAGAGAGAGATGGAGAGGGAGAAAATCTCAAGCAGACTCCATGCTGAGCATGAAGCCATCCTGGCTCTGAACCTTTCCTGGGGCTCTGGACCATGAGATCATGACTTGACCCTAAACCAAGAGTAGGGCACTTAACCGAGTGAGTCTCAGGTGCCCCCTCACTTTATTCTTGACCTTAAGGGAAAAGGATTCATTGTTTGACCATTAAGTATGAGATTAATTGCAGGATTTGGGGAGAAGGGGAAGGATGGGTTTTGTTTTATTTTGTTCTGTCATGATGTTTTCAAAATAAAAAAGAAAATTCCCTTTTTGGTTTACTGGGAGTTTATTTTATTATGAGTGAAGACTGAATTCTGTCAAATGTTTTTCTGCATCAATTTAGGTAATATAGTTGGCATCATACACGGGATTTTCTAGAATGACCCTGACTCACTAAAGCATGGTGAAAGCATTAATTGAGAAAAGGACAGAGGGGAAAGAATGGTGAGACATTAATGCCTAGATAGCTTCTAAGTCCCCTGTGGTAGGAGATGGCAGTTACTCTGCCATTTGTTACTGGAGGTAAAAGTTACCAGTGGAATTTAAAAATATAGATTCAGCTCTCAAGGATTTGGCTTGCTGGATACATAAAAAGTGCAAAACCATGACAAACAAGCTAAATATAGTATCTCTTGGTTATTTTTACCTGTTATAGCTAAAATTAAAGAAGTGTTAGGGGTAGATTGTGTTGCTACATTAAGCTCAGATTTTGACCTTTCCAAGATACAACCTTTAGCCTTAGCGCTGCTACCAGAGGGAAAAATTATGCTGGAAAAACAAAAGGCACTTCTATAATCTCTGGTCACCAAAAAGTAGTCAAGGTAGTGGGGGGACTAAAAGCTACTGAAGCCAGGGAGTATAACATGAAGGAGTTGTCTCATTTAGTTAACTGATGTTATCAGCTTCCTGAAGAATCTTCACTAACTGGATCGTGAGAGTGACTAACTTAGCAGCAACTGTTTTGGTTTTGTACAACGTAGAATGGAAGAGCATATTTGGGTTGATTCAAGACCCAGAGCTCACTCTGGAACAATTACAACATTCATAGATGACTTGTACAGTTTTCCCAGGCAGGAGAAAGTCTCCAAACACAGTTGGCAAGCAGACCACATCAGGCCACCACTGGTAACTCTGGGAGGCTATCAGTGAGTGGGTCCTGACAGGACCAGAGAGTCACCCTGGAGAGAGATTAGCCTACCAGGAGGCAGATGCAAATGCTCAAAACACTATAAAAGGAAGGAAAAAATTTTAACTACATGAATTTGGAGCACTAAATTATATTCCTTGAGACCAAGGAACACTTTACAGCTAATAGTATGAAGTTAATTTAATCATAATTCTTAAAATGTAACAATGACTTATAAATCTGCATTTTTAGTGCTTGGAATTTGTTTGTGATTAACTCTTAAGTAACTATGATAAAGGAATTATATTATTCTATTTTATTAACTGGAACATCTGCTTTTTTTTATCCTTTATCTGCTTTCTACCTTTAAATCCTCATAAATTGCATCTTCTTCATAAACTATGTGGTGTTGACAAAAGTAGCATACAGCAAATGCAGAAAAATCTGTAAAGATAATGAATATGATAATATTGATGACAATGACTGATATGCAGATAAAAAATATACACTGCCAATTAAAAACTTAATTTCCATTTCATTATACAAGAGTATCTAGGAACAATGAGGAAGAAATGAAAGTTAACAGAAAATACAAGGATTTTTAAAATCAAGATTCAAAAGGAAAGTGGGAGAGAAAGCAAAAAAAGAAATCACTTAACAAAATCGCTCAGTAAAACATATAATAGGAAACAGGAAATGCTGAAGGCACTGATACAATGACAATTATATCCATGTCTCCCATTAAGTTTCTATTTGTTGCCTCCAGCAGTCTCAACTCATACTCCTGGGAGACCTCCTTCTTAAAGCTTGGTTTACTTATTGCCTTGTCCTTTTTGTTGTTGTTATTGTTTTAGAATTATTAAATTCTCCAACAATGGTACTAAAACAAAACACCTAACATAGGTAAGAATTGCTCATAGTAGGAATTTGATTGTTTTGTGAATGTATTACTTCATGATTTTGATTTTGATTAAATACGGGATAAGATAAATGGACCTTGCCATTTTACAGTAATTTATTAAAGATGATTATTTATTCCTTTATATTCAGCAAATGCCCCACTTTGTAAATCCTTCCCATAATTCTAAATAACATGGTGATGATGGAAGAAGTACCAGGGAAACTACAGGCAACCTTCAGGCTAACAGCATCCAGGGATGTAGGCATCTATGTTAAAGCTGGAAAGGATTTAAGATTTGATCTAGTTGAACTTCCTCATTTGATACAGGAGAAGCTTAAGTCCACTGAGACTCACTCAGAATCACATAGGTCATTAGCTCAGATACAGAGTGAAGCTATAATCTTCTCACCACATTTTGCTACTCCCCACTCTTTCTGCCTTTCTTTTTTTTTTTTTTTTTAAGATTTTATTTATTTGACAGAGAGAAACACAGCCAGAGAGGGAACACAAGCAGGGGGAGTGAGAGAGGGAGAAGCAGGCTTCCCGCCGAGCAGGGAGCCCGATGTGGGACTCGATCCCGGGTCTCCGGGATCATGACCTGAGCTGAAGGCAGTTGCTTAACCAACTGAGCCACCCAGGCGTCCCATCTTTCTGCCTTTCTTAATCTATCATATCCTAGACCAAACTGAAAATCAATTTGTATTAGTCTGGGTTCTCCAAAGAAACAGAATCAATAGGATGTGTATATACACAAAAAGAGACTTATTGTAAGATTCATCATAATCACATGATTATGGAGGTTGGCCAGTCCAAAATCCACAGTGTGGCTGGTAATTTGGAGACCCAGGAGAACTAATGGTGCAGAAGAAGTCCAGAGTTAAAGAAAATTCACACGAGGATCCTCAAGACATACTTTAAAAAGTCAGGCAGGAAACTTTTGTTCAAGCCTCAAAGTGTGCGGATGAGGATGAACTTAGAGACATCAAAGTCCTACCACTGTAATTCTGACAAGGATTTGATAATAAGACAACAATGAAATTATTCAATTGCAAGAACCTAGATCTGTCATTCCTATCTTCTGGTTCATTTGGCTTTCTAATCTGTACTTGCAAGCACTAAGTTCACTTCGAATACAACTCAAGAATATTGCTTTATTGCAAAGTGACTCGAATATGAAACTAGTCTTTTTAGGGGCACCATCTGTTGTTCATGACACTTTAAATGAAGGAGATTTCAGTTGCTAAATATTCCACAGAAACATATGAAGAGAATTCAAAGGGTTTAAGTTTCTAAGAAAATACAATGTCCCCTAAGCATGAAATGAAACCCTTTCTTCAAAGTGTTTGCAATAATAAAGAAGTGTTTAATCATACTTGATATATATAAATATTTTCTGGAAAAACAAAGTAACACATGAACTAAATCAAGTCTACTGTAAAGCAAGTGAAATAATGAAAATCAGTGATATTCTTATTTATAATCACATAAGGATAGAAACAGATGAAGATAAAGCAATTTGCCCAAAATCAAATGATTTTCAAAAGGCAAACTGATGTGCTCCCCTTATTCAAGTCATAACTATGAGTCAGTTACACAAAGACAAAGTTGGGCTTTGGAGAGAAAGTGGTCTATCAGTATTTCTCTCAAGGGGTTAATAAGACTTCTTGGCTTCAGAAACTCATTTTTAAATGACATGAATATGCTAGAACGTCCCAAAGGAATAATTGATGAATACTAATTATGATTCCAAATCCCTTTCAAATAAGTAGTTACCAGATAAATGTTTAGACATAAGGGTACCTATTAGTAATGTTTTGAGTTTCTTAGATGAAAGGTTTTCAAAAACAGCTCAGTTGGACTATTACAAAAGAATAGAAGCTGCCATCTTTTGTGAACCACTCTAATCTATAATAATCTACCCTGTCAATAAACCCAGTTAAACTGTAGCTTTGTTGGAGAGCTGGGGTCAGAAAGTATTATCATAGATTGTCATTTTGCTCTCTACATGGTGCACTACACATCATTTTAAAATGATATGCTGTGTTCAATATTTTATATGACTGAAGGATAACTTTCATCTTGAATTTATTGCCACACATACTTGCAGCTAAATCATATAATATTACTTCAAATATTATTTTCAAGATATCACCTAGTATAATGATGATAAAGTATTCTATATATAAACGCATTTTGTCTCAGTTTTCATTTACTGCATTATTGCATTATGGTTATCTAAAATAATTTACACCTGGAAAATTCTTTGACAACTTTACATACAATCTAATTATGTTACAGTTGGATAACTAAAAAGAAAACTTGCTGCAACTCTGGAGTTGCTATGAATTTGGAAAAAGCTCTTTGTTTTCAGACAAAAATCAATGCTGTCTTATTGCAAACACTTGCTTTCAATATGGCTGAGAAAAAACTCAGGACAGAAATCGTTTGTTATATTTATCTCTGAATTACTGGTATCTTGTACAAATACCAATTCACCCTGAATTTCAGCTAAATTTTTATTTAATTGTTCTCAACTTGCCTCACAGTGACTATTTCAACACTTGCACTTCAAAAATAATCTTATATTCCAAAATTTAAACTGGCAACTTCTCTCAACAAAAATCAATGAGGTGCTTTCCAAGACATTGCATCATTCAGTATACAGAAAACTCAATAAGCCAAGAGTTTTCTTATTTAAAAGAAAGATGAAAGTTATCTAATATGAGAAAAGATCAGACAATGATTTCAGAAAACACTTATCTCTTTGATATAAAAATACTGATTGCCAAAATCTGAAGACAGATTTCACAATAGATTTTTTTTTGCTTTTCTGAAAATGTTTTGACACTCCAGCAACGTAATATTTAAGTATAGAGACTACGTTTCTATTTTTTTAAAGATTTTATTATTTTAGAGAGACAGAGACAGAGATACTAGAAAGAGCACAGCGGGGAGGAAGGAAGAAGAGGGAGAACCAATGCAGAGCTGGATCCCAGAGCCCTAAGATCATGACCTGAGCTGAAGAGAGATGCTTAGAGGACTGAGCCAGCCAGCCATGCCTTCTGTTCTATTTATTTTCTCACAAGTTTAATAAAGTGGCATAGAACCCACCAACTAATTACTATAGCTTCTAATCTTACACCCAAGGTCATTTAGGCACAGTGACTATTGTGCTAAAATAAAAACTAAATTAGTCAAAGTAATTCTGCATAACTATTTTGTGCAGTAGATGCCCAATTCATAAGGCATTATATTTTGATATTTAGGATCACATGCCAGTATAGTGTGATTAATAAAATGGTGTAAGGTTCTACAGGAATAATACACATAGATCAAATACATGACTATCTAATGGACATTTACTTAAGAATAACCTTTGAAAGCACTGTGTATAATATTTTATTTCAAGTAGACATAAATCAAGAAGAAAGATGATCCAGGGAGCAGAGGAGCCAGGTATTTGTGTCTCTCTCAGTCAAGGGAAGATAAAGTCCATGTAACTTAAGGTAAATTAATTGGTGCCTAGTTCTCATCCCCCTTTCCCACCTCCATAAAATAAAAATGATGGTATTTGCCAAACATCACAGGAATGCCAGATATGAAAAGATTATCTTGTTCACCTACACTCTAAGATTCTCAAAATACTCCATTACATAACATTGTGTTATGATAACTTTATTTTCCAACATCAATTTTATATTTTTGGTAGTTATTTGTAAGGAAAGGAGTTTGTAGGAAGTTGATTGAAATGACCTCTGTAAACTTACAGAAGATTACAGTGGGGAAGTGACCTGAAGAATGCAGAAGGATCATATTTTACACCTTAAATTTACACAATGTTATTTGTCAATTATGTCTCAATAAAGTTGGAAGGGAGAGGGAAATAAAGAAAGAAGAGGGGAAAAAAATAAAGGCAAATAAACCTCCAGACCTACTTTGTGTCTACCATTTTAATGGTTTTCATGTAAAGAATAATGAGAGGGGAATTACATTAAAGAATGGGACACAGGTGAATTAGCAGAAAAAATTAAAGCTTTCCAGAAATTTCACATGTTAAATTTCAAATGTTAAATTATGGCAATAGTGAAATTAACGATTAAAATGAAATCAAACCAAGCACTTAAATAAAATATAAAGAAACATTTAATCTTCAGAAAGAAAGGTAACATCTTTGCAATTGCAAAATCTATAACCCAGGTTTTCAAGAGTATCTGTTCTCATGAATAGGCTTATAGACCTCTTTTGTAGCCATTGCTAACTTCTAATAATAATAAATAAATCATCCACCAAATTACCACTGGCACTTCGTGAATTTACCCATGTGTTTAGCTAATACTTCCTACTATATGTCTGGCTCTGAGTTAAACTCAGATTAGGAATATTAGGAAACTCTTAATATAATTTATTAATTGAAAATTTCAAAGAAGAAAAAATGTATGATCTCTCAGGGATCCTGCAAAATCAACACCTATTTTGAGCTTAAATATAAATTATTTAATTTCTAAAATGAGATGTACATATAGAAAAGAAGAAACAAATCTATCCTAGTTTTCAGATGACATGATTTGAAAATTCCGACTACTTGGCCCACACATTCACCCTGTGGACAAATCACTATGCCTTGGGGTAGAGAACTAACAATGTTCCAGCTTGAGCAACATGTCTCACTCCAGAGGGTACTTATTTAGAAGCTCTCCTAGAAATCTGTGTATTAGATAACATAACATTGGTTCTCCTAATGAAGAAATTAGCAGAAGATGGGTGAAAGAAATGTTAGACATTAAAAAAATTAATAAGAAGGAAGTGTCTTACTGGTTTACTATGAGGCTTTAAACAAGACTATGCCTATAAATGCTTACCACAATGCCTGGCACATAATAAGTGCTCATTAAATGATAGCTATTAAAGTGGGGACTATCTCTTCCTCACCAGATGCTCCTGCTTTTGCCTGTGAAGAATGTGTTTTTGGTTCCAAAATATTGAGAAGGCAGTTTCCTATCTCAGTACCTCTCTCTCTCTCTCTCTCTCTCTCTCTCTCTCTCTCTCTCTCTCTTAAACATGCACACACACACACACACACACACACACACTCACACACAATTAGACAGCAAGAATGACTTACCTGAGTGATTGCTAAGTTTTAGAAAAACATTGGGCAAGTGTAACTCTCCTCCCAGAGTGCCCTTCTTGCAACAGCCTGTCCCAGGCAGGGAAGTCTATTCTTGCCCTTCCACTATGCAGGAAGTACAGCAAGATCAAAGCTCTACTACAAGTCAAATTAGAAGTTGGCCTCTTCCTTTGGATATAAAGCATGTTGATTCCCCAAACATGTAGCCAGCTGTCTACTTTAAGGCTCTTCTTAAATGTCAATGTGAAATACTAGCTATGAGGCAAGTTTTAGGAAATTTGATTGTGGTAGCAGGTCTATAGTCCAGATTTATCAGAAAACAAAATACAAACAAACAAAAAACCTAGTATCATGCTTCTGTAGACACATAGATATAGATACAGATATTCTTTACTGAATCTAAACTCAGAGGGAGAAAGGTACAATTAATCATCATGTATTTGATTGACAGACATCTTCAAGATCACCAACATTAGTTGTTATTATTGTTATTGATATATGGCACAGCATTAAACAAGGAAGAGATTTACAATGACTGCTCAGTGTAATTTAAGGTTTAGTCAGTCTTCAGATTACCCACAATACTTTACAAAAAGTTATCAGACAGAAAGAACATATACACCAGAGTGTAGCCAAGGGGGAAGCACTAGGACCTATTAAATATAATAGCTGAGATTTCGTAGATGACAGTGTACTAACCTTACATTTTTGTGATACCAGGGAGTTTATTAACCAAAAAAATATCTATATAAGCAGACAAATAACCCACGCTTTAGAATCCTGAATTCCTCCCTCCAAAAAAGTTAGGTATAACTTGTGTAAAGGAATAATATCAAAGTATCTTAATATGGGGTTAAATATATAACAGAATTAATAAAGGGCCCTGGAACATATAGGTATATACTTTTTCAGAGAAGAAAGCCAAACAGAAAGGACTAAAATCAGAGTGAGGATTAGAAGGGAATAAAATCATGAGAAAAAGAGACTTTACCTTCAAGGGAAAAGGAGTGTTTTGAAAAGACAAGATTTTTAAGTATATGTAAAAGGGTTTGAGGCTGTATGGGAAGACATTATTTTGAAATAATTAGAATATACAAAGAAGGTACAAAGAAGTAAGTTTTCTATATTGTGAGTAAAAAGACCAAATGACCACTGAGTCTCTCTTAGCTCCATGAAATCCTTTAAAACAAAGTCTCTTCATAACTCTTTAATGAAAGTGAAATGGTTTAAGTTAATACTTTTAGTCACTGCTTTAACACTCTTAGCTTAAACTACAATTGTCTTATTTCATTAAGTACTATAGATTTTCAAAGAATGTATATATTTAAAAAATTAAACTGTGATATAAAGGTTGTCTTTTCTAGGAAAATGTATCAGACAGTAGCAAGAAATCTGATTCTGCATGAAAAACAAGTCTTTACTACCACCAAGACAAAAAGTATCTTATTTTTATTCCTTCATTAAGACTACTGAAAATCTATAATTTCTAGAATCTGGAAAATCAAAAAATTATCAAGAGAACGTTGTTCACTGACTACAGAATTTTACATCCAAATAACTTAAAATACTTTTTAGTATGCCAATCCAATGACAATGCACCAAAAATGCAAGTTCTTTCTTCTGATGTCATAGATGAATGCCAAATAATTCCATAACTTTCATTTTCACATATGTATAATAGAGAGAGGAAAATTGCTAAGATTTTTCTTTGCTTAGTGGGAGAAAAAGGGCTGCTTAAGAATTTAAAATAGGATACGTTAGTGAAATATTATAATTCTGGATCTTGTTTCAAGAAGTTTACAAAATTTCAAGTATGATTGGGAAGAATGTTCAAGGGAGTAAAGGAGATACTATTAACATACAAAAGTCAAGGAAAGCGATAATCATAAGGAATCCCCAAAGTAGAAATGTCAAGGAATTGTAAAAAGAGTGGTTTGGGGTTATTTTCTGTTGTCTGCTATGCTGTAGACTGCCTCAATTATTTCAAATGTTCAATTAAAATGTATTTTATGCACATGAGGCATTAGGCAATATGGGAGGCCCATGATCCCTCGCTGACAAAGCTGGGCAGAAGTCAGACAGAAGCTTTGAGAGAGATACAACAAGCAGGGATTAAGAATTTAACATGAAATCCCACAAACAAGTGGCCAGGAGAAAAAAGACCCCCGCATCTATGCTACATCTCGAAACTTTGATCTGCCACACAATGGCCAAACTCTCAAGTTCCTGGCTTGCTTGCATACAAATATAAGGCTGCACTGCCTACTATTTTCAGATAGACATTTAATTTTTTCAGGAACCATTCATTTTGTTCTGAGTTACTTAAAGTTTTTAGTCACTGCTATTCTTGCATTTCAATTATAAATTAGTGTTAGTCTACATCAGTTATAATTGCCCACTGCTATCAGTTAACCCTATAGCACTAACTGTACTTATGAGCTATACTTCTCAATAACTAGATTTTAGAGCTTAGAATTTATAGTTGTTGCAGCTCAAATACAGAATTACCCATTTTCCTGGCTTGAAAGCATATATAACCCCAAGATCTCACTAAAAATATGCCTATGCATTGAAACTGCAATGTTTTCCCTACCAAAAGTAGAAGCAGATAGAGTAAGTGGGTCTCAGGCTTACTTGCAGATCCCAGGAAGAAATCTGTGAAGAACTTGAAGAATTTGAAATACCATCATATTTGTGCTCTCAAGTGAACATAAAGCTATCATTTTCTAGCATGCCTAGGTTTGAACCATCATATTCTAACTGGGTTCTTCACAATGCCAGGCAAATTTTATATATGACACAGGTTGGAAAAAGAAAAGAATTATAGCTGTCACTCTATTGAATGAAACAGATCTATTGCCTGAACTCTTCTCTCCATATTAGTTATAGATGCATATCAGATCCAATTTAAGATTATCTTTCATGAGCCAATTGGAATAACAAGAGAAAGCAATGAGAACCATTTACACTGTATAACTGATTATCTTCAAACATCGCTTGTGCAAAATTACATTAACTTTAGAGATAAACCGTTAAGGACTAAAGACAGTGATCTCTCACCTCAAAATCTCCTTTGTCCCTCAAATTACCTTCACATAGTTTCTTAGTAACCAACAGCCCAAGATGGAAAAAAAGGTGAAAATTTTACCTAATTTCTCGAATCCATGCATTTAACATTAAATAAGAGAGAATAATAATCCTGGTCTTATACTTCCCACACTGATCAACCAGACAGTGATACAGTGGAAAAGAGGTAAAATATATCTTCTTAATTTGTATTGTTTTCAGGTTAACATGTAGAGCTTATGGCTACCATGGTAATAAGCTTAAATAGTCACAAGAGGTAGCAAAGAGTTGCAGATAATTAATTCATGTCCCTAAACTATAGATGCAGAATTATAAAGGTTTCTACTTATAGACTATAAGGATTACACTGGAGTATGTGTTTATGTGAGTACAAATTCAGAAAGTACAATTATGAAAAATTAATGAAAGGAAAGTAAGTTTAAGCATGATGTTATCTTTCCTCACAGGGCAAAACAAAAGTATCCAATTATTACTATTATTCCCCTAGAGAAAGAAGTTAAAGTAGAATGATCCAGTGTCGGTAACCTCACACTACATAGGCAGTCAACCTCTCAAACACCAGCCCCTGGACTCTCATAAAGGCAGAACAAGGTGATTCACATCTGTCAAACAGATTGTATTGTCTTACTGCAGAAGATTATTTCCTCTGGGAAAAAGAATGGATGTGAAGCTCTTGGTTTTCATAAGAAAATTTAGGTTCTGACATATCCATAAAGGGATTTATAAAACATGGGGTTACCCTGAGCATAAGGGTATGCATGCTTTCAAGCCTTTTCAATGGAGAAGTATAATTTCTTATGGTTTCTTGTTGACTACTTAATCAAATACAGGTCAAGGGTTTCATTCTGCAAATTCTAACATTTTCTGGGCAAGGTCCTTTTTACGATCCAAGTTATCGTGTGTCATGGGATAACGGTTAAACATCTGCTCTGCCAACTTTCTAGCCCTACACGTTTGTTATTCTTGACTGCCCCAACCAATGACACACGCAGGATTTGCTCAAAGCACCTAACTAGCCTCCCATCCTGGTCCCAAAAGGACTTGTTCCCACTTCAACCACTGACACATCACTTTTATTTTCCAATTATAATTCAATGACTAGAGCTAAATTTTTTAAGAAATTTAAGCAAAAGTTTTGTCTGTTTAACCTTCTTTCCTGTTCAATGGCAAACAAGACTAGTGAACACATGAAATACTGAAGGCTCTCTCTGCATGACTGCATCCCATGTTTGCAGGGTAGGATTTATTTTTCTTAAAGATTTTATTTATTTATTTGACAGAGAGAGAGATCATAAATAGGCAGAGGGGCAGGCAGAGAGAGAGGAGGAAGCAGGCTCCCTGCCAAGCAGAGAGCCCAATGCGGGCCATGATCCCAGGACCCAGAGATCATGACCTGAGCCGAAGGCAGAGGCTTTAACCCACTGAGCCACCCAGGCGCCATGCAGGGTAGGATTTTTTAATAAACAGTATATAGTCAATCAGGAAATGAAAAATTATTGTTTCTGGTGGTGAGAAATTTATAAAAGACTAAATCATATTAAAAAAGCAAACCTTTTGGGGCACCTGGGTGGCTCAGTTGGTTAAGCGACTGCCTTCAGCTCAGGTCATGATCCTGGAGACCCGGGATCGAGCCCCACATCAGGCTGCCTGCTCGGCGGGAAGCCTGCTTCTCCCTCTCTCACTCCCCCTGCTTGTGTTCCCTCTCTGGCTGTGTTTCTCTCGGTCAAATAATAAAATCTTAAAAAAATAAAAAAATAAAAAAATAAAAAAGCAAACCTTTTGGGGCACCTGGGTGGCTCAGTTGGTTGGGCGACTGCCTTCGGCTCAGGTCATGGTCCCGGAGACCCGGGATCGAGTCCCACATCGGGCTCCCTGCTCGGCAGGAGGCCTGCTTCTCCCTCTCTCACTCCCCCTGCTTGTGTTCCCTCTCTGCCTATGTTTCTCTCTGTCAAATAAATAAAATCTTTTAAAAAAAAAAAGCAAACTTTTAAAATTTCCCTAAAATTGCCAGTCAGTTACAAATTCATTGAATTTTGTTGGATTCTGACTATAATGACTTCCCTGGATAATTCCTGAATGCTTACAGCAATGTGGCTAATATTAAACTTCCACCATCCTAAGATTGTTCAAGATAGATGGGAAGATTTTATCAGTTCTTATTTGGTTTTGTGATGGATAACTTTTTTTTATTACTTCCAATCATTTCACAGAACTTCAATCCTATTTTGAAGGAAAAGAAATAGTTGTTAACAGTGCTTTAGAAATTACGATTAAGCTGCCTTGATGTCAGACAATGAAACAAGCAATAAAATAATGAAATGTAAAAAGACAGTCTTATGTTGGACAAGGTAAGTCCTAGTCTTCTCCTCTAGAATCCCTTAAAAGAGCATTTTGTTTATTAATTTGTTTGCTCTTTTATGTAAAAATAAGAATCAGTCTCTCTCACTCTAAATCCAATTTAGAAATTACATGATTTTGATCTCTTGCTACTGTCCTTAAATTAATTAGTTAAGAAGAGTTTTCCTGAGGTAGTACTACTACTATACACTATTCAAGACATGAAACTGGCCCTGCTGATATTCCTGTTGTTTTGACTCAAAAATTCTAGAAAAAATTATACCTGATAGCTGTCAATTATGAACACTCAATTTAACTTTGCTATATCTTCATTGAAAAGATCCTAATAAATCTGGATCCCATTTATTTTTTGTTATCTTCCAAATTTTTCTAATGAAAATTGTTTCCTATTATTTTGGCTGTGATCCATAGTAGTTAATACTCTGCATTATGTGTTTCTTTTTATTTTTATTGGCAAGAATTATTTTGATATTCCCACCTTATTTTTCAAAGTCCATTTACTTTCTGTACATAGACTGTTTGCTTCAGGTCTAAACAACATTTTTTATTGTAGTATGAACACTTAATATGAGACCTATCTTCCTAACAGATTTTAAGTTTACAATATATTACTGTTAACTATAGATAAAATGTTGAACAGCGATCTCTAGAGCTTATTTATCTTGCTTAACTGAAACTTTGTGTCCTCTGCTTAAGAACTCCGATTGTCAAGCCTCTGAAAGAATTTTAACTAAAGTCATGTTGATCAAACCTATATCCCCGTATTTCTTATCACATCCTTAAGATTATTCATCTTAAATATATTTTTATTAAATGCTTATTTAATAGCCAAATTTTTTTAAAAAGTTTCAGAATTTAATATGGATATCATATGAATGGCTTTATTTTTAATACTTTTACTTTATTAATATAAGGTGATTCAATATTTCAGGTGATTAATATTCATTTTTAATTTTTTTTTTTTTTTTTAGTCTTGATTTGGTAACATCTGCAAAGAAATTAAGAGCAAGTTGCAATCACCTTGGGAGTCATTAACTACTCTTCCCAAACAGGACTCCCTGCTATCTAGGTTCCCCCTGCTACAGGTGAAGGACAGGATTGAGTTTGTTCTCTCTTAGAAAAGAATGTTCTTCATGAAGTTCCCTTCATTTGACTGGTACTAGAGAGTGTTCCTGGACTTAATATGGAAACCTTAAGAAATAGAAATATGAACTGATCTTGGATATAGTCTAATAAAAAGATATTACTGAATATCATTTGCTTTAGTTAATTAAAAAAAAACATTTATTAACATATGTATCTACCAGCAACATGAGAGATACTTATGGCAATGTTCTGTATCCTGACTGCCTCAGTGTCAATATCCTGGATGTGATATCGTGCTATAGTCTTATAAGATGATACTGCTGGGGCAAACTAGGTAAAGAGCATTATCTCTCTATTTTATTTTTTACAATTGCATATGAATTATATACAATTGTATATAAGATACTACAAGTATTTCAAAATAAAACCTTTCATGCATCTAAAGTGCTCACCTAATCCCCTCTGCCCTTTTCTGGAAGAGGGCAGACATGAAGAAAATCTACCTCAGTTTTGTCCCAATTCCAGTACTTTCCAGCTTTAGCTTTGTTCTCAATTTTCTCTTGTATTTTGGCTTCTGGAGTACTGAATTCTAGGCTCAGCTTTGCCAAAAAATGAAAGATATAAGCCATATCACTTCTTTGTTTTCTTAGTTTTCTCATATAAAGTGATGAATTGAGCTGGATAACTTGAAAAGGTTTTTTCCTATCCCTAAAACTCTATGATTCCAGGTACACTGAACAAATGCTGAGTGTTTTTCAATCAAATTATCATAACTCTGACACATCATCGAAAGTGAGTCCTTAAGTAGGCTATCTAACAACAAAGCCAATAACCATGGGCTTCTGGGGCTTTCATCTATTGACTAGCAATTGAAAGCTTTGGAGTAGAAAGAAAGAGCACTTTAGGAAACCTTTAACAACTCAGTCTCCTCTGGTCCACTGCAAGTAGTTTTTCCCATTCTCCTCTCAATATGTAACAACCTAGGAGATCTTTACCTCACCATTCTGATACTTTTCCCATGTTCCTATACCACATTTTGATATAAAAAATTTGAACCAGGGAGCTCTGTGATGACTAAGCATGTTTACCTTGCCCTCCCCGCCCCCTATCCCAAGAATATTCTTCACAATGCAGAACTGTTTGAACTAGTTCTTACTCTTGATACATTATAAAAAACAAATTCAAACTCAGTTGGGAAAATGCATTTATGCAGTTAAATGTTTTACTCTGTTTCTGCTGAAGATTAAATAAACCAAAGACCACAAAAAATTACTAAATAGTTTTTAAAAAGAACTTTTGAAGAGATTGTCTTTATATTGCTCAGGGTACTCTGCAAAAGGATTCATGCAGATTCAGCATGGATAAGGATATAGCCTTTCAGAATTTAGAACCAGGAAAAAGCTTATTTCTTGTATAGAACCTATGCATTTATTTGTGTCACATAGTCAGAATTTACATCCCATAATGTTTTCTTCATGATCAGTGCTGTCTAAAAGCTCAAATCTTAATTTAAACCTCAAACTTAGTACTCTTAGACTAGTGATATTAAACAGTTCTTGGTACACATTCAAAATATCTCAGAAGTCATATTAGGAATAAAGATATCTGGGTCCACACCAAGAGATTCTGAGTAAGCAGGTCTGGGATAAGGACCTCAATCTGCCCTTCTGATGCATATCTAAGGTAACTATAATGCAAGTAGCCGCAGACGTCACTTTCAGAAGTACTAGCTATATAGTTTTAAATTGTCTCCACTGTTTTTGGCACTTCAAATGTATCTATTTTTATAGGAGTAGCTTTTTATATAATTATTTTTATTATAGGCCAACTTATTTTCTAGATTAAGCAGAAAAAATAATTTAAACATCTCTGCATCAATATAAATATATAACAGGTATTAATTTGCAACCAATGGGGACTAGCTGGGTAAACATTTTTTTTTGTATCCTAAGCAAGGCAGGACTGCTTAAACAAAATTATAAAGACTGAAAAAAGGGAAGGGGATGAATTTCATTGCAACTGAGTTTAGGATTTCTATTCAATGGGGAACACTACCAAGTTAATAAACAACTGGTACAATGGGAGAATATATTTGTAATTTCTGAAAGCATCAAAGATACACCAGAATATGCTATATACATACACTAGATTCTACCTAGAACTTATGGAAATTAATAGAAAAAAAATAACATGGGCAAAGAAGAGGAATAAGACATATTTTTATTACTTTTTTAGCAACATATTTTTTTAAAAAATATCAAAATGCAGCATGCAATTAATGAGATGCTAAGGTTCACTGGCTATCAGAGAAATGCAAATTAAAACAAAAATAAAATATCAACTTACATTCAGTAAACTGGTAAACATTAGGAAGCGAGACACTGCCAAGGACTGGCAGGAATATGATGACATAAGAATGCAGCTATTTTGAGAGCAATCTGGCTGTCAAAGAAGTCTGAAAGCCCTTCTCTTGCCATAAGATTTTCCAGGCAGTAATTTTACATCCACCATTAGTTAATCAAACCATCGGAAGCCCAAATTAAGTCTTTGTCCTCTCCTAAATCACACTTTCTCTTGACCTAACAAAAGACAGAAACCCTTCATCCCTTACAGCCTACCAACAGCCCTCTGTGAAAGTCTCCTTCACAATCCAATCCTTGACCCTTTTGTATCCTAAATGCAAGGAAAGGGTTCCTACAGTCACACAGTCATCTTCATGCAATCTCTTATCTTCCCCCTTAATTATTCTGCATCATGACTGTTAACCTCTTTGTAATGAGCGTCTGTTAACTAAGGATTCAATCAAGTTCACCATCATATTAAGTATCATGAGAGCTAACGTAGGTCCAATTGAACAAGCAGGTTAAGACCAACTAAAAAGACGTGGGTGATTTCTATCTCAGAAGAACAGACTTGTGCTACCAGAAGTGGTATAAAAGTTAACTTTTATACTACCCCCAGCGCCTGATTATCTTTAGGTCCCTTCTAGTCTGTGAGTACATGATTCTAGATAGACCAGAATCCAGGTACAAAAAATCTAGACAAAAGTGACCACTGAATTCAAGAGAAAGACAAATCATACATTAATTTAAAAAAAAAAACAACATATAGTTATTCTTCAACAGTACAGTTTAAAAATAATTACGTTTAAAATTTTAACGGGGTTTTAAATAAAACTTATGATTAAGGCATAATAATTACACTTAAGGATTTTCTTCCAAATTGAGGGAAAGTGTTATGTTTCAAGTTTTTAAGTAATACAGAGTATCTTTTGCCAAAGAAATTATGTTCTTTTAATTTCAGAAATTGGGTCCATTTCTCTATCATAGCAGTATATTACTTGAGGCTTGTAAGGCAGTATCTTAAAGTGTGGGCAAGACCACAGGTCTCAGAATCACCTGAATTACATTTAAAACATACAAATTCCTTCCTAGAAGTAAGTCCTCCACCCTTCCTTGATATATTAATGCAAACTGCCTGAGACATGGATTTTGTGTCTTGAAAGCACCCCGGTATTCTTATGCAATAAACTCACAAACTAAAGTACTTAGGCACTCAAATGAAAATGGGGAAACCACTGTTTTGGAATCTGCATGTGAAGAATTCATTTTTTAATATGGACTAAATAGAATGTCCACTCTAAATTTATAAACATCACCCTCTACAGAAAATCAGCTTGGTTTAATGATTAGGACTAATCCAGAACTCAACAAATGTTTTATTCCCTGTGCCACCATTTTCCCCTATGAATGATATCAGTAAATTATTTAAATTCACTGTGATAAATAGGATATACAGTGTAATTCCTTTTTCCTGCCTCAGAGGCATAGTGTGAGGTTAATTAAATAACAGCTGCAAAATACTTTTGGCTCCTTAGAGGAAGACATTATATAAGACATTATATTATATATGCAGCATTTTTTTCTTTCCAATGAAAATAGGGCTAATTGTTCTTCAGAATTCAGCCCATGACAGAGAAAACCACCATGACACGGCTTTCACAGGGATTACATTCACAAAGGCAAAATTTTGTCACAGTTGGTAACAGACCCAGTGAATTCTATGCTTCAATTCTTTACATAAAGACCACTGCCATCTTGTGGAAAACAGCCATTGTCTGTATCTTGGGCTTCTATTTCGTTTGTGTGAAATGGTGACAAGATAATTTGGGTTTTCTGCTATCGAGGATTTGTGACACATACAGTCCTGAGGCCTGTTATCTGTGGCACATGAGGGCAATGTGAGACCACCCTGAAGGTCAAGTAGTGTTAATGGAAAGAAAAGCTTTATAAACAAGACCTCTCCCTAGGGCTCTGAACTATACTTATCCGTCAAATGGGGCTTGCCACACAAACTGCTTTTGTGTTCCATTTATATTGTGGAATTAGGGCCAAAAATGAAGGGAAAAAATCATCACTGGTGATCATTAAATCCAATGATGATAGCTCTGGGAAAAATATGTCAGTCTATAAATGTTGTTTGCATTCATTTGTCAAAAGAAGAAGAGGGACTGCTTACAGAAAATAAATGAAATAAGACCAGGAAATAGCCCTGAAGTCTATCAAGTTTGATAAATAATTGTCATATTTTGACAAATGTGATGAATTTCTAAAATCATCCTACAAAAATAGGTTTTCAGGAAATGAAGATTCCTTTCTAGCTTTTCTCATATTTGTTGAAAGACTTACAAGTATACCTAGAGAAAATAGAGTAAATGTCTTTCATTTACTCCAGAGAAAACTTTGTCTTAGCAAGTAATACTACATGGAAAAAAGAGAAAGAAAAAAAAGAGTCTTTCTATAAAGGAGATTTTCCTTGAGAAATTATGTTGAGAAACATAATTTTTGTTACTTGCATTTTTAAAATTTTGTGGCTGAGTTGGCCTTAGGCAAAAAAGCAAAGAGATGAAATTTATCTTTGATACCCTCTCCTCTGCCCACTTCTCCATTTTTACTCTAACCTGCTTCAAACACTTCCCTTCGGCTGGGAGTTTTTTCACCTGTGTCCCCAGGCCCTCGTTTCTGCAGTTATCAGATAACTGAAATGTAAACCAATGCAAACTAAAATGTTAAAGATGGACTAAGTCACTCCACAGAGGAAGGAACAGGTACATTTTTGGAGAATTGCCTGTCATTACTTAATCTACCAAAGCATGGATTCTAGACAACTGGGCGGGGAGAGAGTTTGGTGAATTTTTTCTCTAGTACCCAAGATTTCATTCTATATGGGAAGCTACCTATTCAATTTATTGATCTTTAAAAGTTTAAAAAATACTTGGGAAAGAGGAATATCTTAAGTCCTTCAAATAAAATGGTACCTTCTTACCCCAGCCTCAAATCTTATCTCAGTGTGGTACTACATCCAAAAAAAAATTGGGTGCCTGGGTGACTCAGTTGGTTAAGCTCATGTCATGATCCCAGGGTCCTGGGATTGAGCATCGGGCTCCTTGCTTGGAGGGGAGCCTGCTTCCCCCTCTCCCTCTGTCTGCTGCTCCCTCTGCTTGGGCTCTCTGTCAAATAAATATAATCTTAAAAAAAAAAAAAAGAAAAGGAAAAGACCACACTGGCAATTATTTTTTAAAAACTGTATGACTCAAGGTATCAAAGAATAATATGTAAGTTTACTGAAATGTCTTGAAGAGGCAGCAAAAGAGGTACCAGGAATACAACACATAATACAAATAAATTCTTTGCTATAATCTCTTTTGGATAGGTTTTTCTCTTAACTCCCATGAAGTGAAGCAATCATTCACCTAAATTTTCCATCCTTGTGTATCCAAAAGCACCCCCAGCTTTCTGTTCCATTCCTGAGCTCCAGAGAAGGAGATTCTTATGTGAGCAGAAATCTTTGCGCACTGCATTTCTATCAAGTAGCCTAATCAGTACATCAGAAGACCAGCAACCTAGCAATGACAACAAAGAATCCCCTAAAGAGTGGAGAAGGTCAAAAACAATAACATGTGTTCTTCAATAAGTTTGCTCCCCTAGCATAAAAATAATATTGCATTATGAAAAAAAGAAAGAAGCCTCTCTTTGAGACCAATTTATCCCAACCAGGGTTGGTCCTTATTCAGTATGCAGTGGGGTAACCAGTATGCAAATAACTGGTATACTGGAAGACGCTTTGCTAAGGTCTAGGTACATGGTGACTTGATGAACTTGATGAACATGCTCATCCCAGAGCACTATTCCCCATGCTTTTGGCCTAGCACACTCCCATTCATGCTGGAGGAGCCTTTCATTCACCCACACACAAAATGTGTTCTCTGGCAGAGACTGCTAGTTACCTTCTCTCTAATCTGTTATTTGCTTATATTCTCATTAAAAACAAACAAAAAAACAAAATAAAAACAAAACAAAAACAAAAACAAAAAACCCAACCCCCCCCCCCATTTTAGCTGAAGGCATGGCCACACAGAAGAAAGAATATATTTCCATTTCCATTTCTCACATAACTTTCAGTTAGATATGGTCACTGATTTCAGACCAGTGATAGGGGTGCCAAGAGGATACATATATGCATGCTGTAAGCTGAGCTCTGAAGGAAATCCTGAATGGCTTCAACTTCTCCATTTCCCTTTCCTGGTGACTGGAGTGAGGATGGTGGTGGAAACAACAGTGGACCATGTGGATGAAGGAAGACACTAATAATGGCAAAGCAACAAGACAGAAGGAAACTAGAGCCTTGACAGGAAGTAACCACCAGACCACACCTGTGGAGGAGACCTCCATCATTTCTTATAACACCATATGCAGGCTTTTCTTGGCACACTGATCTTTCAGCATTCATTAAACGGTGGTTTTCTTATTCACAGACTTAAAAACTCTGGGAAGGGAGAAGATCTTGTTAATGCCTCTAATAATAACTAACTATTGTAAATACATACACCATGTATTTACAATAAATGTTTGTTGGCTGGATAAATGGATGGCTGGATAGGTGGATGAGTAAATGAATGAAATAGATGGCTGATCGATCATGTGATCAGTTTGTATTCATTCAGAGTCAGATATTTTTATATTATAAATTAATAGAGTTTTTGAATGGAGTTTTTGGGTTTGGGGCATAATATTTAAATTATAATTTAAAAACAAACTTTGGAAGAAAAATGCTGTAAACGGTAACAAAGGTGGTGACTCTGAAATGATTGATGTAGGCACAGAAATGATTAATGGTAACACTTATCAGGTGGGAGTCTCTTTTCATCAATGATCTCTCTTCCAAGTCCTAGGGCTAGTTCTGGTTCTGTTTTTATCTTTCTTACTTTTATCAAGGTGGTCTTCTTATAGAGGTAGAAGCTCTAAATATAACAAGCTACAAAATTTCTCTGTACTTCCATAAATCCAGGCTCTAATGGACAAGTGCTCCAGGCTCAGCTGTTGCTACCACTGTCCTCTTACTATTCATCTCTCACCACCCCTCTGCATTACCATGTTCACATGCTGCTGTGCACTGCTATATAGGAGAATCTTCCTGACCAGTCATGAAAACCAAACTCATCATTTATACATTACAGTTTGCACCTGGTACAGAGTTGTCATCTGAGCCAAGAGGATGGTTTCACCCATTCCTTACACACTCTAGGATATCTCACCAAGATCCTCTTCTGACGCTGTCTGCAGATACCTGTATGGATAACAGGTTAGATGTTCCAAGAAATAGCACTCTTGTCCCACGATGGTGTTTGGCTCCATGGCATGAACTTTCTGACCACCCATAGTTATACTGCCCAATCTAGCTGCATAATTTTCTGGCTTACTCATGCTTTTAAAACTGTGTTTCCCTCTGGGGTATTTCTTGCCCTTCAGTTTCCACTGATCTCTCTGTTCTCTCCCTTTTCAGCAAGTTAGACATCACTTGGCCTGTCCTAAGAATCCAGACATAAAGAATGGCAGGGAGGAGAAGTAACTCTGGGAGTATTTCTTCTATTCCATGTCCTCTCTCCACTTCCTCACACACACACACACACACACACACACACACACACACACACACACACACCACACCCTTGCTCCTTGCTCCATGACCTTTCCTTGCCCTCCCTCCTACAACTACTATAGGACGAGAGTGAAATGCTCACATTTATTCTGTAAAGGCTGCAGCTGGCATTCAAACTGCTGCTGTGCTTGCAGATAATCTTCAATATTTGTTCTTTAATGCCTCCACAGTCCAGTTTGTGTGATTTACTTGGGTTGTTAAATGAAACATGCTTCTATCTTTCAGAAGTTTTATTACAAAAACAAATACAGAGTCAGAAAGTCCTCTATCCACATAGTAGTCTTCTAACTGTTATGGTGTAAGTGTATATTTACCAATCCATAACACGCCATAATAACGTTCTGCATGCTAACTTCCCTCATGGGTCCGTGTCTTGGAGTGTGAAATCAATGCATTGGTGATATGGGTTAAAAAGGAGTCTAAGTGAGTTATTTTGTTTTCTGTTTAAAATAGACAATACATTGCAGATAGAGCTTCATTCATGTACAAATTCAGAACTCTGTGGCTAGGCAGTGCTTATATTTTCCTTTGATGAATCATTTTTCATCTTTGCATTAACACCAGTGGAGTATCCTTTAATTGTGTACCTATAATGCACATGATCAGCTATGAAGACGTCTTGTGGCTCTCACACATACAGAAGGAGTAGGAAAGCCATACACATATGTATTCAGGCTTCCTCAGCAAACCCACATATTGTCAGGGCCAAATTCTGATAACTCGGCTTTTTTTTTTTTTTTACTAGTTTTAGACAGTAATTTGTCAGACTTACAGCTTTCTTGTTCCATCATCTATTAGCTCAGTTCAAACACTACCATTTACTAGGTTTTACTCAATATAATCCTTTCAGTTTTCCCTACTAAATTTGAAGTTTCATTCCTCAAATATCCTCCATACCTCATTTCATGCAATTGTGCCAATACATTTCAAATTGACAGGCTTCAATCCAGTAAAATAAATGGCAGGAGGTTGAAACATGATTGGAGAAACTGTATTTGCCCAGACCATCTATCAGAATACTTTGAAAATAAAACTGTGGGTCTGATCATTTTTAAATTTCTTTATGATAAATCCAAGGTCAATAACGTAGATCTGTATGCTATGATAAAGCTTCCTCTCAGGGTGGGAACTGTTACACTGCTTCTGCTTAGTAAAGGGGTATGTTAGGTGTCTCCATCAGGTTTTCATGAGGCAAGTACAGATGATATATAATCTCTGACATAAAAATGTGTAGGCACATGACACAGTCACAGAAAGAACTGCTTTCCATATTTTGATTAAATGAATTAAAGTACTGTTACTTTCTCCCTTGCAAAAAAATCCCTAAAGCTGGTAAAGAAATAAAATAGGCCCATATTATGGGTGCTTTGTGTTACAAGCCAGATGAGCAACCCTGAGTGCAGATAATCAGAGCTCAGGGCTCAGAAAGGTGAAAAGTGGTGAAATGGACAAAATCAAGGACTATTTTTAGATTGATGAAATGGGGCACCTTGGTGGCTCAGTCAGTTAAGCCTCCGACTCTTGATTTTGGCTCAAGTCATGATCACAGCGTCATGGAACAGAGCCCCACACCAGCTCCATGCTCAGCCCAGAGTCTGCTTGAGACTCTCTCCCTCTCCTCCTCCCATCTCAAAAAAAAAAAAAAAGAAAGAAAGAAAGAAAAAGAAAAAGAAAGAAATGAAAAGGACCTAAGATAGAATAATAAATTAATGAAATTATTTACTGCAATAACCCATTTTGAACATATGCATTTTAATTCAGAAAGTAAATGATTAAATTCAATTATTTCAAATGTATTTTTACACCAAAATGGAAACCAGTGAAGTAGGAAAGATGGAAAGGGTAATGTTTGCCCTTTGGTAGTGTTTCAAGCAGGAGCCCTGCACATAGGAGAAAAGGGAGTGGAGGCCACGAACTCTGCAGAGACACCAGATGAGCTGACTACATGATAGAATGATCAGATTGAGGGCCAGGCTGAAATCAAACAGATGAATAATTTATAAGAATATCAAATGAATGCAGCAGTAGCTCAGAAAGGCACAAGCCACTAAATTAGAAAGATGATTCCTGAATGCCAACGTCCACCTCAGTTAGTTTTTTGCCATGGTTACCTGTCGTTTTTGTTAAGAATTTTTAGAGTGCTTTAAGTCAGTGGGGTAAATTAGACATATTTTCTTCATTGATCACTACTCACCTAGTCTGAGATATGCCAATACACAGCAAGCATTTTTTCCATTAAAAAATAAACTCAGGAAAATCATAAGGGAATTTCAAAGTTTCCTTTCACATGGTATACTCTGAAGACAAAAAAGGAAACTTCATTAGATTTTTTTTAATAAATTCATACATTCATTAATAAGTATTTAATGTATAACTGACCTAGTTCCACTGTAATTCAAGCTACATAAATCATTCAATATAAAAATACTTTTATTTATTGTTCCAGAAATAGAAATGTGTATTTCATTTTATTTTCAGGTCCTTATGAGCTAAAGTAAAAACAAGACTGTAACATAAACTTTCTGGAGCTAGGGATGTGTGTGTACGTGTGTGTGTGTGTGTGTGTGTGTGTGTGTGTGTGTGTGTACCTGTATTTGTGTGTGGTTTCTAATTGTTTTAGAAAGGGAAGTTATATTTCAGGTCTTTTATATTTCCTTCTTTATCAGAAGTCCTCAGAGAATTCTGAAAACACATGGGGGACTTCCATATAAATTTTAGGATTCTTTGTTCCAAAGTTTTGAAGAATGTTGGTGGAATTTTGATCGGAATGAAATTGAAAGTATAGATTGCTCTGGGCAATATTTCATGAGTGTTCTGTAGTCCCTCAAGTACAGATCCTTGACTTCTTTGGTTAGGTTTATTCCTAAGTATCTTATGGTTTTTGGTGCTATAGTAAATGGAATCGATTCTCTGATTTCCCTTTCTATTTTTTCACTGTTAGTGTATAAGAATGCAACAGATTTCTGTGCATTGATTTTGTATCCTGCCACATTACCGAATTGTTGTATGAGTTCTAGTAGTTTGGGGGTAGAGTCTTTTGGGTTTTCCACATAGAGTATCATGTCGTTGCAAAGAGCGAGAGTTTGACTTCCTCTTTGCCAAGCTGGATACCTTTTATTTCTTTCTGTTGTCTGATTACTGTTGCTAGGACTTCTAACACTATGTTGTACAGTAGCGGTGAGAGTGGGCATCCTTTCCTTGTTCCTAATCTCAGAGTAAAGGCTGTCAGTTTTTCCCCATTGAGGATGATATTCGCTGTGGGTTTTTTATAGATAGATTTTATGAGGTTGTGAAATGTTCCCTCTATCCCTATACTTTGAAAAGTTTTGATCAGGAACGGATGTTGTATTTTGTCAAATGCCTTTCCTGCATCAATTGAGAGTACCATGTGGTTCTTCCCTCTTCACTTATTGATTTGTTCTATCACGTTGATTGTTTTGCGAGTGTTGAACCACCCTTGCATCCCTGGGATAAATCCCACCTGGACATGGTGGATAATCTTTTTAATGTATTGTTGGATCCTGTTGGCAAGGATCTTGTTGAGAATCTTGGCATCCGTATTCATCAGCGATACTGGACTGAAGTTCTCCTTTGATGGGGTCTTTGTCTCGTTTGGGGATTAGAGTGATGCTGGCTTCATAGAAAGAGTCTGGAAGTTTTCCTTCTGTTTCTAATTTTTGAAAGAGCTTTAGGAGATTACGTGTTATTTCTTCTTTGAATGTTTGGTAGAATTCCCCAGGGAATCCGTCTGGTCCTAGACTCTTGTTTTTGGGAAGGTTTTTGATCACTGCTTCAATCTCATTACTAGATATAGGTCTATTCAAATTGTCAATGTCTTCCTGTTTCAGTCTTGGTAGTTTACAGGTTTCTAGGAATGTATCCATCTCTTCTAGGTGGTTAAACATATTGGCATATAATTGTTGATAGTAATTTTTGATGATTGTTTCTATTTCCTTGGTGTTGGTCGTGATCTCTCCCCTTTCATTCATAATTTTATTAATTTGGGTCTTCTCCCTTTTCTTTTGCATTAGTTTGGCCAATGATTTATCGATCTTATTGATTCTTTCAAAGAACCAGCTTCTAGTTTCGTTGATGGGTTCAACTGTATCTCTAGTTTCTGATTCATTCATCTCTGCTCTAATCCTTATTATTTCCCGCCTTGTGTGGAGGGTGGTTTAATTTTTTATTGATTTTCCAGTGTTTTTACATGTAATGAGAGTTGATGTATTTGGGATTTTTCAATTTTTTTGAGTGAGGCTTGGATGGCTATGAATTTCCCCCTTAGGACTGCCTTTGCTGTATCCCATAGGTTTTGGATCGATGTATTTTCCTTCTCATTAGTTTCCATGAAGTGTTTCAGTTCTTCTTTGATTTCTTGGTTGATCCACATATTCTTGAGCAGGATCGTCTTTAGCTTCCAAGTGTTTGATTTTCTTCTGAACTTTTTATGGTGGTTGAGTTCCAGTTTCATGGCTTTGTGGTCAGAGAATATGCAGGGAATAATTTCAAACTTCTGGTATCGGTTGAGCCCTGATTTGTGACCTAGTATGTGGTCTATTCTAGAGAAAGTTCCATGTGCACTCGAGAAGAATAAGTATTCTGCTGTTTTAGGGTGGAATGTTCTGAATATATCTATGAGATCCACCTGGTCCAATGTGTCACTCAAGGCTCTTGATTCTTTGTTGATTTTCTGTTTAGATGATCTGTCCATTGCTGAGAGTGGTGTTAAGATCTCCTACAATTAATGTATTCGCATCAACATGATTCCTTATTTTGTTTAACAGTTGGCTATGTAGTTGGCTGCTCCCATGCTGAGGGCATAAATATTTACAATTGTTAGATCTTCTTGATGTATAGACCCTTTAAGAATGATGTAGTGTCCTTCTGTGTCTCTGACTACAGTCTTTAGACTAAAATCCAATTTGTCTGATATGAGAATCACTACCCCGGCTTTCTTTTGGGGTCCATTGGCATGAAAGATGGTCTTCCATCCCCTCACTTTCAATCTGGAAGT